>SNQJ01S0010516.1:215042-243402 GCA_010110895.2 Picea sitchensis
GGCCTGATGCCAGGTAAGCATGTGTGGTGCAATTTAGGGTTATAACAGTATTGTCTTGTCGGAAGGTCCTTTTACTCTCCTACCTTGGGTAGAAGGCAACCGCTTGGAGAGGGTTTGGAAACCTGGCGCGAGTTTTACCAAAGCATCAGGCCAACCCAAATGGGCTTGTCTCTTAACATAGATATGTCTTCGACTGCTTTCATTGAACTGTTTCCTGTCATTGAATTTATAGCAAAAGTTTTAAATAAGGATGCGGTAACAAGGCCCTTGTCCGATGTTGATCGTATAAAGATTAAAAAGGCCTTAAGAGGTGTAAAAGTAGAAGTGACACACAGGGTAAGTGTGCGTAGGAAGTACCGTATCTCTGGATTGACTCCACAACCTACTCGGGAATTGATATTCCCGGTGGATGATAAATCAACAATGAAATCAGTAGTTGAATATCCCTCAGATTATGTAGCGTCTGTATATAACATTTTCGTCATCAAATATCATAGAAGGAGAGAAACTTGAAGTCAAGCCATCAAGATTTCTCAAGGATATATTTAATTCTGAGATAAAACATATTTAATTAGAGCATTGTACTTCGCATCTATTTGGGTCCGACTATGGGAGACTGCATGAACTTCAAATTATTGCCAATACTAGGAGAATATGATCTGCTAAGACACGACTGTACACATTTCCTACCCATCCTCCTCATCGCGTGGTTCATATGTATGGTGTGAGCAGAGTTGGCAAAACTTACTTGCTAAAATTCATCCATAACGAGTTCTAGAAGACAGGTGGATGGCCTAGATGCACCAGTGGGGGATGGCCGAGAGAATTGGATTGTTGGGCAAAGACAATTATGTGTTTGGGACGTGCGTTGCTAAAGAAAAGTCGAATTTTTGTTCTGGACAGACAGATGCCATTATCCAGAAAATAATTAGAAAGGAATTTGCAGACTGCACTATAATTGCTATTGCACGTAGGATATCTGTTGTTACAGACACGTTGCAATTTCGTTTGGCCATGCACAAACTAGTGATTATGGTTCTGGCAGATAAGGAAGATGAGATTCCACAAGTGGAGGTGGTCGTGAAAACAATGCCCGTTTTCTATCGACCTGCTCAGGATTTCCGTTATTCCGTGGACTATGACCTCAAGGACTTGAACCCACGCTCTATCGAAGCTATCAATGGCGACAGGAGGCAGATAATTTCAGATTGGGTATTCTCATCTTTGTAGCTGTTCGATACCTTCATAACCAATTATGGATAATTATTTCTCGGTATCAGAATCAAAGGAGACAAGTGCATTCTGCAATGGTTTTTTGGATTTAGGTTTACGGATTTGGTTTTCTTTGTCATATGTCTAAGGTTTGTCCAAATTCAAAGCGATTAACCACCTCACCACAGTTCTCTGAAATATGCCTGCGACATGACATTGGATCCAAAATTCTGTGTTTCGACAATGTCGAGCCTGTTTATTGGATCATTGCAGGCAAATTCTACAGGTATTGGCAGGATGGCTCTCAGGCTGAGCATTAATGAAGGAAAACGAGTGTTTCAAATAATTTCTCGTATGGGATGGTGGGAATTCAAAGGAAGGCAACTAGGTGCTCTTGAATATTGCATGCAGTTGTACAATCTAACGTGGACGACCTGAGCAAATATTTGTCGAATGATACTGCTAATTATTTGAAATAGAGACAGGCAATTGACATTCAGACTTGGCTTAGTGCAGCTCTTACTAATCAGGCTACCTGCCTCCAAAGTCTTGAGGAGGCTAGTGGAAGCTTGAAAAGCATATTGAATAAGATTGTCTTTAATATGTCAAGAGTTGTGAGTAATTATTTAGCCCTTGTCAAAAATATTTCTGTTGTTGGGAAAGATTCCACCAGGCCTCCTGTGCACAACCGACGCCTGTTCTCCGATTCGACGAGACATGAGCATCACGATCAAATTGATATAGATGATGATAAATTTCTTTTACATTATGGATTTGTCATTGATGGGTTCCTTTCCTAGTTGTCTACTTCAGACCGAAGGAGGCTTCTTCAATCCTCCAAAGAAGATGATGGTGTTTTAGCCGACAATGTCGTGTCAAGGATTTCTCACTCGGGATATTACTTTGAGAACATGGCTGGACCAGAGAAGCATCAGGCTGTCGCCCACTGAGTTGGGTCGGATCTATCAGCATTCTACCACTGGAGCTTCAAAGGCTACCAAGACATTCTCTACGCACACTCTCTTCGACAGTTCTACAGGGAATGCAAGCAGTATACAAGAAGGAGCGAAGCAGTTGCGTATAGGGCGGACCGATGGACCGGAATATATTACACAATGCCCAACTTCATCGGGTGGAAATTTTACACAGTGACTTACCATGAGTGGACTCAGTTATTTCTGGCACTCTCAGAAATAAATCCCATTGATTAAGTTAGAGAACTTCAGAAGATTCATGATATGTCGTTGAAAATTTATTCATGTGAGACACCGAACAGTCATCATCGGGAATTCGAAGGAGAAGTGCTCCCAAATGGTAGAACACCTGGCAGTCACAGAATTCCAGAGAAGGCGAACCGGTTCATATTTCCCAGAACACAAAGAGTTTTATTTTTCTTTTAAAACACTGATGTATGTAACAAAGACGAAGGGGGGCATGCAAGTGCATCACTGGAGGGAAAACCTCTGTAAAGAGGGGTTTCATTGTAATGACTGAGTTATTTTGTAAGCCATTAATGGAGTAATAAAGGAGATTTTTTACTTGCGACTGTGAGATTCATCACGGTCGATTTCTTTCAGCATGTTCTTCTTCTTTTTAGCTGTGTTAAATTTGTTTGGATTTCATTATATATGCTCCTTACTCACAGTTGATATTGTCTTTACCATATTTTTTATGTCTTCCTTAATCCATCATGACTGCATTACATTTCATTTTCTTCTAACTGATGTGCTTCGTTATACTTTAGTACGACCACTACTATAACGAAAGGATTTGGGTTTTATGTAATTGTTTATTGTCTTTCCTCTGCACCAGCTATCAGCGGGTGTAAGACCAATCTACATTTTCAAAATTCTGCATATATTCTTTGCTACATCGGCCTTTCCTTTTTCTTTCCGCTGCCGCATCATGATTTATCAAAGTGCTGAAAGATAGACTTACTTTGCCTCACTTTCCGCAAGTTATTTGATCTCTACTATTGTCTCCTTCCTTCGACTTTCACTTGACTCCATGCCCAATGGACCATTTCCTTGGTTTAACCCCCAAACTCTAAAAATCCAAGACCATCATTTACCCATAAATCTGCCCACCTTTTTCACGCTTACTTAAATTTATTTTGTGACATTTTTCGAGAGATCCCTCTCGGGTTGGAGGAGGGCAGCCTTCCAATCCAAAGTGGCTCGAGGTTTCCTCGGGATTGATTTTCTGCAACCCATTTCATTTCTGAGTGTCAACAGCAAGCATCGCATGTGGCGCAAATGTCACATTCTCAGTGTCAGAAGTATTGAAGCTAAACTTACGCAAGTGTCACAAGTTTCCTAACATGCTTCAAGCACTTTTTGTAAGTGTTTCAAACTCAATTGACACCTTGGAAACACTTTTCACAACCCCCAAATCATGTAATTAGAGAGAAAAGCCCCATCATTGGCAGTCAAACAAACATTTTCCTTTGAAAATTCAAATGGTTTTTGAGCATTTATGAATGGTGTCACTCCCCTGGCCATACTATGGGAGTGCCATGGCGCTCCCTCTGCCATGTTAGGGGAGCACCACTGCTAGGATGGAACCCTATCTCTCACTATGGTGGAGTGCCATTCTTGTTGAGAAAAAAGGGGGATCTCCTCCACCAAATTCTATGGGCCAACTCTCTCAGATTGGGTTAGCTATGTTCCACCCTCATTCGTGGGCTTCACCATAAGATCTGATAAACAATTCAAGGGTCTATATCCTCATCCATATCCTTCATTTTCTCATGGTAGTTGTACTTCTCATGCCTATAAATTGATAGCATTTCCATGGGGAAAAGGGAAGAAGAAATTAGTAATAGCATCGTTATTTTGATCTCATATTCTTCATGCAAAGGGTTGGATGAGGAGGGCCTAGATGAGTTGTTGCATATTTAAACTCAGAATGTAGGTATCTACTTTGGGTTCTATAATTAATATACTTGGCATATTTCCTTCAAGTATGTGTACTTTTTCATTTACTTGTTATTGTCGTTCAATATTCATAGGTAGATCTGTTTGGTTAATTATATAGAGTGGAATAAATGTATCTTTGTTGTTCTTTGTAGGATCATATCTGCTTTAAGGAGATTAGGAATCAAGCTCAAGATTTGGAGCATCAAGGACAATCATCGGAACAAGGTATGTCACACTTTTCATCTTCTCGTTTAACTGGATGAGTTATATCTAAAAGGAATATAACAACGATTTGTAATTTTATGTCTTAGTAAAATGGGTTTGATAATCCAAGGGATATTTCACCTATCCGGAGGGGAAATATTATGTAACAAAATTGGCGACTCCACTCGGGATCGACTTTGACTAGTCTTTCCTTGGATCATATAAATCCTTTTCCCATCATTATGTCTTATTTAATTCTTGATTCTAAATCAATTCCCTCTTTCCTTTGGTTCATTGAAATCTTCATAGATCCATTGACTAGATCTCCTTGATTTTTTAGCCTTTTTTCAACTTTTTTCCAACTTTCCTAGAACTGGCCCTCCTCTGCAGTGGGCACCAGGGAGCCACTGTCAGGCTGACACTTCCCTGTAGCTCTATAGGGACCATCACTACGCCCTTTATCCTTGAAGTTAGGAGAGCCACCCTCTGATTTCTGTGAGAATATCCAGGCTTTCCAAGTTCTTCTTCGTTCCGTTGATGTGAATATTTTAACCCAAGAATCCTCCATTTGTTCTTAGCTTTGTTTGCTACAAAGAACTGTTATTCATCTTTGTTGAGCTTGTAAATTCTTTGTAGATTGGGATATTGGTTTATTTTACCTTACATCGGTTTAATGCTTGTTTCAAAACATCATCATTTATCTGCATGATTATGTAACATCTCCTTCTACTGAGCATACTTTTATTGACTTATTCCTTGAGTACACTTGCGTGCAAGTGATCCGTTTATGGTACATTATGATTTCGTTCTGATTATGGGTTATATATGATGACGATGATGTATTGTGACTTAGTGTTATTTTGATGTATTGTATTGGCATATGCTATTGATGAGTTTTCCTGAGTGTGCATGACACATGATAGGTTATGGATGTTGATGGCATCAATGGACTTCCTTGGACTCCGAATTGAGTCAAGGAGCGGATTTTATTTGTTTAAGTATCTCATTTTACGCACATGTGACATATGAATGATTACATTAGGATTTATGTATATGGATTATTGACACCTTTTTTTTCACTAGATGTAGGCTTGATGATGATTTCTAATATGAATCACATGAGGAGTAAAGGGTCCATGCACAGAAACCATACATTTGAGGGAGAGGTGTGGAAACATCCTTGTTACAACTTACTAAAACTCTCGTCATGGCCTGAACTGTAGGTTAACGATTACCTAGTTTGAGAGGTCCACGATGTCATGAGGCTGGATTGAGGCAGTCACTCACAAAGATTTCTAAGGGGCACCCAATAAGGGAGAGTCCTTATTTCTTAGAATCCCTTATTCTCTCACAAGGTCGACCGAGTGGAGTATTGACTCTAAGGGTTGGACAAACTTCCAAAACCAGTCAAAGGCAAGTGAGACCCTTGGAGCACGGTGGTGCGTCTTGAAGGGAACGTCACATAATTAAAGGATGATTCAAATAAATCTAGGTGGCCTAGAAAACTTTGAAATTTTTAGCCCTTGTTAAAATAAAATAATTATGTAATCAGTAAATTACAACCCTAGAAGCCTAACAAGAGTCTAAGCCTAAAATCTAGACTAAATTCAAGTCTAAGTTTAATTAAGAGACTAGTTAAAATATTAAATAAATTAAAAGGATTCAAAATAAAATCAAACTCTAGGAAGAAGATATTTAAAATTTAAACGAATGGATAAATTACACATGTGTGTATGAAATTAATAAAATGGATTTTAAAATAGAAAGAAGTAAAACATGAGAGAATAGGTGTACACATAGAATAAGTATCTTGAGTCAAGCTACCACTAAGTATAACTAGAAGAAGACTCCTAATCCAAATCTAAGTAGGATATATTTAGAAGACACTCATTAAATGAAAATTTTGGGAACAAAGGGACAACTAAAAGAGACAATAGGAACACATTGGGGAATGTGAGGGAAATTGGATTTTTAAATAAAATAAAAATAGTAATTACTTGTGAAACTTGGGGAGAGTGTGACAAGTGTGTGGGTGAATAATCCTAATTAAATTAATTAAACATATAATTAATTGTGCATGAGGACACGTGTCATTGGGGATTTTTCTACAAAATATGGTGTAGAAGGGAAATGCATCTCACTTTTATTTGGTAATGTTATGTTGCTAAACTTTTGTGCACTGTGTTTTACTTGTGAGAGTTGGGAAAGCAATCTTGGAGAAAGAGTGGAAAATATTCCTTGTGAGGAAATCCTTGGAGCTATTGTGTGTTGGTTTCTTGTGTGTGGCCCCTTTTTAACTAGGGGGGATAAGGGGGAAGACGAGTACCCCTAGCATTGGCTGGGAGGTACAGGTGAAATTTCCTTATTAGAAAGAGGGAAAAACAAAAAGAGTGAAAGCCTCAAAGAACATTGTCAATTCTCCATCTTCTTGGGTTCTAGTATTTATTTATGATATTTTGTATAAGAAAAAAATCTACATTGAATTTTTAAGAAAATTGTTGTAGAACTATTGTAGTTTTGAACTTTAAATTGGCAAAGATTATTGGAGAATAATGGTATCATCTAGAATGGAATTCCCTTTATTCACTGTCTTTTATCTTAAAACCTAGGAAATCAAAAGTTAATTTTTCACTGTCTTATTTAAAACTTGCAAGCCATAATTTAAATGTTCTTAATTTCACTGCCAATTGATTCTACCATTTGAAATATCGAATTGCATGAGATTACTGTCCAAATATTCGATTTTTCTAATTTTCCTCCCAATCGAAATTAGAGACCCCGTTATGATATCTAAATTGAATCATTGTCAATTATATGCAAATCCATAGTTTAAAAATGCGTTGGTTTCTTTAAAAATCTCCTTGTCAACCCAGAAGTTAGATTTGTCTAGTTGCTGCAAATTTTTTTTACTAATTGAAGGTTTGAATTATAAAAAGAAAAACACTGGAATAATTTGTGCTTGGAACAAATTTGAAGATGTAAACATTTAGTCATAAGACTAGATTTAGGAATTGGAAGAATCACTATGGATTTTTTGTATGGAAATTCTATATGGCGTTGTAAATTTGCAATTTCAATTGAAATATGTTATGATAGATGCATAAGAAATTTGCATGCTGGAACAAAATTGCTAAGGTCTCCATAAGTGTAAATTGCATTCCTAAATTCATTCAAGTCATAAGTCATTGAGATTTAGTTGATCGTTGTCAATAATTTCAAAATGAAAAAGAACCCCACTTCGATGTAGCAATTTATTTTTGTTATTTTCATAATTTAAAAATTATTGGGTGAATGCAAAACTTGTTGGAAATTGTAATTACAAGTCAGTAAGATCTTCACGTCACCGTCGATTTATCTATCAGTCGAAATCTGTCAGTAGTCAAAATGTCAGTCAGACAGTCAGACAAGTCTGCAAGTGCAAAGTTGCATACTTATTCAAAAGTCAGTCGACAATCAAAAGAACTATAAATGAAGTTGAATTCTATCTTCCCGAATTAAATGAAGTGGTTGAAGAGTCAGTCGTAATTGTGGTTGAGTTAAATGTTGAGTCGGTCTTAGCTTCTAAAGGAAGTTTATATAAGTCTGATTTTCTTAGTTAGAACATATGGATAGATAGAGATATAGAGAAAAGGAGAGAGGGATGCAAAGAAGCAGTTCAAGAACCAACAACAGTTGAAGAGTTGACAGAAGAAGTATCAGAGATGAAGCTCATTTTGTCACTGTATTTTGTAATCCGAGCGCACTGTGCCGAAGTTCCTTAATATCAAGTATTTTGTGTTTCTAACAAGTTTTTGTGTTGTTTCTGAGTTTACGTGCTAAAGAATAGCACAGTTTTATTCCGCATTCATAAATCATTTTATTTAGTGTGTGTATTCACAACACGCATCAATATGAGAAGTATGTTCACTACACAGTGGTCTTGAGAACTTTGTCACGTAGCATGTTTGGTGTGAAGTATTTTAAACTGTGTTGTGCAGAGTAGACTGTGTGCATCCCCCTTTACCCTTCAAATTTGGTATTAGAGAAGGTTCTACCGGAACGAGTTTGTCAGAGCAGAAAATCTATTGAAAGTAAAAATAAAATGGATTCTACCTCAAATTTGCAACCTCCCATGTTTATAGGAAAAAATTATGAGATGTGGTCCATGACCATGAAGGCCTTGTTCTGAGGTCAAGACGTATGGGATATAGTAAAAAATGGTTATGTTGAACCGGAAAATGAGGCATCATATAAAATCCTCACACAAGCTGAGAAAGATGTCTTGAAAGAACAAAGAAAGAAGGATGGAAAGGCGTTGTTTTATATACATCAAGCCATGCATGAGAGCATACTTCCAAGAGTTGCATTAGCAAGGCAAGCCAAGGAAGCATGGGATATATTACAAACCTCTTATCAAGGTATGGATAAAGTAAAAACTACAAAACTTCAGATTCTTAGAAGAGATTTTGAAACTATGTCAATGAAAGATTCAGACACAATAGATTATTTCTACACACGTCATTGGACTGATAAATTAGATTAAGTCTCATGGTGAAACCATAGATGATAGAAAATTTGTTGAGAAAGTGCTTAGAAGTATTCCTCCTAAATTTGATACTCTAGTTGTAACTCTAGAAGAAGGAAGAGATTTGAGTCAGTTCAGTCTAGATGAACTGCAAGCTTCCCTCGTCAATCATGAACATAGATTGAATAGGTCAAATGTGTCATTATAAAATGCTTTTTCCACATAGTCATATATAGGCCATGGAAGAGGAAGGGGGAGAGCTAACTCTAGAGGCAGAGGAAGAAGTTTTGACAAAAGTGGATGTAGTAGAAATCCTGGAAATACTGGTGGAAGAGGTCAAAATCCAAGTACCGGCCAGTGAACTTGTCAAAAAATTGACAAATCAAATATTGAATGACATTACTGTAAAAAGTATGGACATTATGCTTATGAGTGCAGAAAGAGATAGTATAATCAGAACAAGCAAAGTCAAGATCAATCACACAACACAAATAACCAAAATAGACCTATGTTTATGGCGCGCGTTGTAGCTATGTCTAACGTAGAAGAAATGCCCAATATAGTGTCACCAGTTGAATGCAATGTTTCTCAAGCAAGTCCATGTGACATATGGTATTTAGATTCAATCTACAATAACCACATGACAAGAAACATAGAACTGTTTTTTAGTTTGGATGACTCAGTCCAGACCAAGGTTACACTTGGAACATATATTCGAGTCACTGTCTTAGGCAAAGGAAGTATAAATATTTTAACCAGACATGGAGAAGAGAGAGTTATATCTGATGTATATAATGTTTATGGTCTGAAGCATAATTTGATGAGTACATAACAACTATTACAAAAAGATACATAATCTACATGGAAGATAATCACTGTGTGATTATGGATAAAATCCCAAGAAATTTACTTATTGCAAAAATCCAGATGACAAGTAATAGAATGTTCCCATTGACATTAAATTCAATCAAGAAGAAGAACATAGTGCAAATTGTTGACAAAAGTGTGCAGTTAGACACTGCAATTACAGCAGAAAGCACGCACAGTACTAATGAAGAAAATAATGTGTGCAGTATCAAGAAAGGAGAAAATGGTGAAGAAATGAAGGCACCATTCAAATCTGAAACACATGATGACTCCTAAATATGGCCTTTTAGATTTGGACATTTGAACTTTGGAGGTCTGAAACTGATACACACAAAGGATATGTTAAAAGGCTTACCATTGGTTGATAAACTGGAAAGGATATGTGAAGGCCACATATTTGGAAAGAAACACAAAGAATCATTTCAAGTTGGCAAGTCTTGCAGAGAAAAAGCTCCACTGGAAATAATACATTCTGATACTTGTGGACCAATGCAAACTCTGTCTATAGGAGGCAGCATTTATTTTCTAACATTCATTGATGATTTCTCAAGAAAGACATGGATTTATTTTCTAAAGAATAAATCTGACGCATTGGGTTGTTTTCAACAATTTAAATCACTTGTGAAGAAACAAAGTGGTTATTACATCAAGTGTCTAAGAACAGACAGAGGAGGAGAATACATGTCAAGAGAATTTCATAACTTTTGTAAATTTCATGGCATCTACAAGCAATTTACTGTGCGATACACACCACAACAGAATGGTGTCACAGAAAGAAGGAATAGAACCATCATGGAAATGGAACGTAGTATGTTGACAACCAAACATTTGTCAAATGAGTATTGGGATGAGGCAGTAGCAACTACAGTATACATCTTGAATAGATGTCCGACAAAGAGTGTGAAGAATAGAGTTCCTCAAGGATCATGGACAGGATCAAAGTATAATGTGGCGCATTTAAGAGTTTTTGGTTGCGTCGCATATGCACATGTTCCAGATGAACTGAGAAGGAAGTTGGACAACAAAGGAAATAAATGTATATTTGTTGGGTATTCTGAAGAAACAAAAGGATACAATATGTATGACCCAGTCGCAACAAAAGTCATAATCAGCGGTGATGTTTAGTTCATAGAGAATGAAGCATGGGATTGAACCATAGAAAATACAGTAAAGATAATTAATGCAATGGAGCATGATGACATAGATAATGAAGTGGTAGAAATACCATACAAAGGACAATGCGCAGCTCCATCTATAACTGGCACTGCAACGCAAATTACCACACAATATACTCTAGTAAGAACAACAAGTGCACAGTCCACACCTAGAGTGCAACAAACACCAACAAGCAGTCTAAATACTTCTACTTCTCCAGATCCAACATTAGCAAGTCTGTTACCAAGAAAGACAAGAAGTTTGCGTGACATCTATAATGAAGACGCAACAAATTCATTCTCAGTTTTTGCTTTGTTTTCACAAATAGATGATCCATTAACTTTTGAAGAAGTTGTCAAAGAAGATGTATGGGCACAAGCCATGGATGAAGAAATCAGATGCATAGAGAGAAATCAAACATGGAAATTGGTAGATGTACCTAATGATAAGGATGTCATAAGTGTCAAGTGGATTTATAAAACCAAGCAAGATGTAGAAGGAAAAGTACATAAGTACAAGGCAAGATTAGTTGGGAGAGGCTTTACACAACAACCTGGAATGGATTACAATGAAACATTTGCACTAGTTGCACGCATGGACACATTCAGAACCATGTTAGCAATTATCACGCAGTACAAATGGCCAGTTTATCAGATGGATGTAAAGTCAACATTCTTGAATGGAAACCTAGAAGAAGAAGTATACGTGGAACAATGACAAGGTTATGAGGTTCCACAATAAGAAAACAAAGTATACAAATTAAATAAAGCACTATATGGATTAAAGAAAGCTCTGAGAGATTGGTATAATCACATAGATTCCTATCTCACATAGAATGGATTTCAGAGAAGTGAAAATGATCCAACATTGTACATCAAATCAAATCAGCAAGGTAATGTGTTAATTGTTTGTTTATATGTGGATGATTTGATATTCACATGTAATTTTGGCATAGAAGAGTTCAAGTCAGTCATGAAGGATGAATTTGAAAAGACTGATTTGGGACTTATGAGATATCTTCTGGGAATAGAAGTGCACCTGTCCAAAGCTGATATATTTATCTCACAGTCCAAGTATGCACATGAAATATTGAAGAGATTCAATATGGTAAACTCAAAAGAAGCACCAACACCTGTCATAACATGATTGAAGTTAAGCAAGGAAGATAAAGGGTCCAAAGTGGATCCCACACTGTTTAAAAGATAGGTAGGCAGTGTTATGTATCTAACAACAACAAGACCCGATATTATGTATGGAGTGAGCCTAATCTCAAGGTTCATGGAAACTCCAAAAGAATCACATTGGAAACAAGGAAAGAGAATTCTGAGATATGTGAATGGAACAAAATATTTTGGCATAAAGTACTCCACTTCAGAAGAATTCAAACTCATTGGATACACTGACAGTGATTGTGGAGGCAATATTGATGACAGGAAAAGTACCTTTGGGTACACATTTCATTTTGGAACAGGTATGGTATCATGGGCATCAAGGAAGCATCCCATAGTGACACTTTATTCAGCAGAAGCAGAGTACATCGCAACCATAAGCGTAGCATGTCAAGAAGTATGGATGAGAAGGATGTTAAGAGATTTGTTAAAGGAACAACAAGAACCAACTACAGTTTTATGTGACAACAATTCAACCATCTTGTTATCAAAGAATCATGTGTTTCACAAGAAAACCAAGCACATTGATATGAGGTATCATTTCATCAGAGAATTGGTGAATAACAAAGAGATCTGCTTAGAATTTTGCAGGTCAAAAGAACAAATTGCAGAGATTTATACAAAGGCTTTAGCAAGAGATGCATTTCAACATCTACGCAGTAGTCTGGAAATCTGCACAGTAACAGATGAGTGACAGTAAAATGAAAAATCAAATTTTTGATGTTATTTTATTTTGTAACTCCACCAACTTATAATTAAGGGGGAGTGTTGGAAATTGTAATTACAAGTCGGTGAGATATTCACATCACTGCCAATTTGTCTGTCAGTCAAAATCTATCAGTAGTCAAAATGTTAGTCAGGCAGTCTGACAAGTCTGCAAGTGCAAAGTCGCATACTTACTCAAAATTCAGTGGACAAGCAGGAGAACTATAAATGAAGTTGAATTCTATCTTCCCGAATTAAATTAAGTGGTTGAAGAGTTAGTCGTAATTATGGTTAAGTTAAATGTTGAGTCTATCTTATCTTCTAAAGGAAGTTTATATAAGTCTGAGTTTCTTAGTTAGAACATATGGATAGATAGAGACATAGAGAAAAGGAGAGAGGGGTGCAGAGAAGCAGTTCAAGAACCAACAGTAGCTGAAGAGTTGACAGAAGAAGTATCAGAGCCAAAGCTCATTTTGTCACTGTATTTTGTAATCCGAGCGCACTGCGTCGAAGTTCATTAATATTAAGTATTTTGTGTTTTTGACAAGTTTTTGTGCTATTTCTGAGTTTATGTGCTAAAGCATAGCATAGTTTTATTCCGCATTCGTAAATCATTTTATTTAGTGTGTGTATTCATAACGCACAACAATCTGAGCAGTCTGTGCACTGCGCAGCGGTTTTGAGAACTCTGTCACGTAGCCTGTTTGGTGCGCAATATTTTAAACTATGTTGTGCAGAATAGACTGCGTGCATCCCCCTTTACCCTTCAAAACTTACATGCAACTTTCGGATCTTCAGGGCTTCTGTTGGATGTTGTCCAGTCCTTCCACCTTACGAAATTTGAATTTGTATTTTCGTTGTCAAGTTGTATTATAGAATCAAATTTTAATTATGTCTTGGTTGCTATTGTTTGATTGCTTTGTTGGAATTTAGGAACTAGGGACTATGTCATTTTTGTTTACATTTTCGACATTTAGTATCATGTAGAATCGCCATCAATTCCCTTGCAATCAGAGAATTTAGGAGTTGAACCCTATTTGACTTTGTTTTCTATTAGATTTTAGAAAAGTGTTGGTTCTTAATAATTCATTGCAAACTCAATTGTGTAGAAATTTGTGTGATCTTTACAAATTAATTGCAAATCCTGAAATTTAATCCATTAAGATCCCTATATAAATTGGTTGAAAATTTTGGAAAAATTGATTGTTAGGTCGTTGCAATAATAAGAATCTTACCTCCAAGTTTAAATTGATATAATCACAACATTTAATTATTTGCAAGCCTTGCATGAATTTCAATGAATTCACTGCAAAAAATTATATCTTCTATGAGAAATGAAGATGTTTAGTCTCGACAATTTTAGCAACTGTAAATTTTGGAATTTGTATGTCATTACATATTGCCGATCAGATGTACTAATCATTCTTGTGAGAATGAATTTTTTGTTTATTAAGTGAGTTAGTATCTTTGTTATAACATTCTACCTCCTTGAGTTATGTTTCTATAGATGATACGATTAATATTTAATTGATTATGTAATGGGTGATTTGCTTGTGAACTAATGATTTGAAATTAATTAGTGAAAAAAAAATTAGAGACTAATAAAGATACTTTATATTAAATGTTAGAACTGACCTTTTCGGGTAATAAGGTTATGGTAAAACTTAAGGTTTCAGGTGATGTTCTTTAATTAGAATGATAGATTGAGAATTTAGAACTATAAGTTGATTTAGGAATTTAGTAGAGTGAGATAAATTTGAATAAATTGTAAAAGAATTTATGGTCTCTAATAAGAGTTAGATAGATTCAAAGTCTTCAACAAAATAAGTTGCTAGGAGACACTTTGGCAAACCAAATACATTGACTTGACCTTAGTAGATTCTAGTGATGATGGTAATTGTTGAAATTCACTTGATAGATATATATGCTTAAAAACTTAAGAGGAATTTAAGTTTTATCTAGATGTAAGAATATCATTTTTGCTTGAAATCTTAAGAGAAGAAAATTTTCTAAAATGGGAACAATAACTATTAAAAAGGAAAAATTATAATTCAATATCTTTGAGCTATTAAAAGATAATATACATTGTATGAGGAGTGCCATAGATTTCTCCTTTATAGTAAGGGAATTATACATTGATACATTTAAATTAAGATAATGAATTGTTGATTACTATATATATTACTATGATTATTACCTATCCTTATTATTATTATATAATTGTTGTACCACAAAAATTAGTTATCTTATGGGTGTCCATCTTAAATAAACTTGATTAAGACAATTGTTTATATTGTATTGTTACAGAGTGATTGTCACATTAATGACATGTTTTTGTGTGAGAGTTAAATTTATTAATATATTTACTTGTTGATATTACCAAGTGGATTATTACACCTACATGTTATAATATTAGTAATTATTTTATAATGAAATGAATTAGATGATTGAGTAGTTCTTATGATGTGAAATTTATGATGAATTGATGAATTTGGTACTAGTATATTGGGTTACTGAATGAATTTGATGCATCATGATTGAGTTGGTTATGGGAGTAGATATCTCCATGTTCCTCATAACAATCACTAGTCCTGAGACCTTAAATGGTCAAAATCAATGGAACGAATCCTGGAATTGAGCATTGATTATGTGTCTTGGAGGTCCTAACCTTGCAGGGTAGGTTGGCGGGTAAACATTTTTATATCTTATGTGAAGTGATTGATTTGATAGTAACAATGATGTTGTCATTGATTCTTGGTGTGTAATGATGCAAATGATAATATATTTTAATTTATTGATGTATGCCATTATCGCATACCACTTATTCTAAATGTTGTTTCAAAAAAAACAATTACCACTACTGTACTCACTTACATTGATGTCGTAACAGAGGGGATGTTACAAATTATAAGGTTTTGGAAAGGTTTTTTGGTGATTGATTTCCTTATCAGTATTATTTGAATGATTGAATTGAAACTCAATTGCTTGCCACAACCTAGCTTTGATATCATTTCTTGCTTCTCACTTTTCAAAGATTCTTGAGTCTGATTGTCTTGATTTCTTGTCTGTTTGGATCTATGTTTGAGTAAGTTTAATTTTCTTCGATTTATTTTAAGAAAATATTTGTTTGAACAATAATTTGTTTCCTAATCTATGCCCTTCTAAGTTGTGAACTATTTCATTATTAGTGAAAGAACGAAGCACTGGAAACACATCATTGTTTGTATCGAAAAATCAAACAAAGAGAATTTGCATAACTTTATATGCATTGGTCTTGGAAATTGAAATATTATACTTTTGATAATTTCGCAAATTTGTGAGTTATTGTTTGGAAACAAAGTTGTAATAATTATTCACATTATTTTGAGTTTTTGTTAGTGATGAAAAGAAAGAATCTCTTCTCCTTCCCATAAGTAGAAGTTCATCAAAAAGGAAAAATTGCATTTCATTATTTTTTCTTTCTTTTTGGAGATTGAGTTTCTAAATATCATTAGTTTCACTATCATTCACTCTTGAGTAACCAACAACCATGAAAATAAGCGTTAATTAAAATTGATCTAGAAACATTTCTTTTCTAGATCTTTACACCAACAATAGATTAGGAATAGAGATTTGGAATAGGCTATAACATCCCGCTCTTGCACGCATTGAGCGAACTTATTCATTGAGGACACTTGTGTGGAAGTGATCTGGTTCTTTATACTATTGGTTGATTTTATTATGATGATGAGATATTGTGGATTTGGTCATATGTTATTTTTGTTGTATTTACATTGACAGGTGTTGTTGACTGGGTTCTCCTGAGTGTGCAAGACTCTAGACATTGAGGATGTCGAGGCATCAATGAAACTCCGTGGACTTTGAATCGAGTCAGGGAGTGGACTCTTAGGGTTTGAATGATGTTGATGTGACATATATACATATGATTAGATATTATGATGTTGATTTTTATTTCTGACATGATTCGTTGATGGGTGCAGGATGACGATATATTGGTGACCAGACTCATATTTGGAGTAAAGGGGTCACGCATGACAACCAAATACATTGAGGGATAGGTGTGGTAGAAACCCTTCCATAGCCTACTAGCACTCTCGTCGTGGCTCAAAATTTAGGTTAACGATTACCTAGTTCAAGAGACCTACGATGTTGTGAGGGAAGACTGTGACATTCGCTCATGATGATTCTAAGGGTTGTGCAATAAGGCAGGGTCCTTATTCCTTAGAGGCCCTTAGTCTCCCACAAAATCACCTAACGGAGTATTGAATCCATTTGTTTGATGTCTACCAAATTTAGTCAAGAGGCGAGTGGCACCCTTGGAGCACGTAGTGCATCTTGAAGGGCACGTCGTGCAAAGAAAATGGAAAGAGGCAAGTGACACCCTTGGATCACGTAGTGCATCTTGAAGGGCACGTTGTGCAAAGAAAACGAAAAGAGGCGAGTGGCACCCTTGAAGCACATAGTGTGTCCTGAAGGGCACATAGCGATTTTAATTGGTAAGTTAATAAACCTAGTGCCTAGAAAACTATACCTCCTTAGGACCTCGTCGGCCTTAAAATAAACGATGTGGTAAGTAAAGTTTAATAACTAAATTTTTCCCTTAAGAACTGTCGCCAAGCCTAGTGAATTGAAAACCTAGGTCTAAGTAGAACCTTAGAACAAAAAAAAAACTAATTAGACATATAACCGGAAGGGGGTAAAGAAAATTCAATTATTAATAATTAAAGTGTATAAAGGTTTAATTAATAAAAGGGGAATTTGGTTGTTTTTGTCTAAACCTACTAATTATGAACGTAGTTATAAAAAGGGGGAAAGTTTAAGGAAAAGGGGAACTTAAAGAAAAGGGGGAAGCTTAAAGAAAAGGGGAAACTTAAAGAAAAAGGGGAATGTCTAACTTGGTAAGGAATCTAGCCTTGGAACTTTCTATTTATGAACTCAACTAGGAATTAAGAAAGATGTAAGTCATTTAAGAATTGTAAAGGAATAATGGGACACTGAGGAGCGTTTTTAGGAACGCTTTTATGTGGGTGAGGGAATTAGAAAAATTTAATTGATCAATAAATTGAGTTTCTGGTGCAACTAGGGGATCAGGCGACATTTGTACGGGGTAGG
Source organism: Picea sitchensis (assembly GCA_010110895.2). NCBI lineage: Eukaryota > Viridiplantae > Streptophyta > Pinopsida > Pinales > Pinaceae > Picea > Picea sitchensis. Next base: position 232,889 of record SNQJ01S0010516.1, read on the forward strand.
TTTTTCGAAATTAATTAAATGAAAAAGTAATCTAATGAGGGTTTTGGGAAACTAATGACTAATAAAACTCTATAAAATTGATGGTGTAAGGGGAGTGTAGAAGACATTTGTCTTGTGTAATGTTATGCTGTCAAAATCTTATCTTGACTGAGTTTTCACTTGTGGGAGTTGGGATACCCAGCTCAGATAACGAGTGGTAGCTCGACCTTGTGAGGCGAGATGGGTGATATCATTCTTTGGTATTGTGTGCATGGCCCCTTTGCAGCTCGGGGGGATCAGGGGGAAGAAGAGTACCCCTAACATTGGTTGGGAGGTATCAGTGAGGTCACATTGATTGGCAAGCGGGAGTTGGATGGAGTGCATGCGGGAAAACAACTTCAGAGCATTATCATTTGGATATGGTATGCATGTGTATATTAATATTGAATGATAGTTAAATTACCTGTATATGCATCTCTCTAACGTCGAAGCACGCGTGCGTCACTGTGTTAAAAATTTGTTAATTTTTTATCCTGTCAATTTATGCTTGTGAATTTGGTTGAAGGATAGTTAAATTATGTTCCAGCACCTTTAGCTAAGGTCCTTCTATTCTATTAAGGTTTATGTTTTATTCAGCATAATACAATACAATGATTTCATTTTTCTTTCAACGAATTTGTCTTGAAGAGCCCAATGTTTTACGAACAAGGAATTCAAAGTTATCCCAACCTTAAGCTCACTGTACTTTTGATTTGATTTCAAATGGAAAACCCAAACTATGAATGTAAATGATTTCTCTACATTTTTTTTATTGTTTTTTATACAAGGAGAAATTGTGTTTTTATCTTTTGTTCCTTCATCCTTTAAGTTATTAATTCATGCCTGAGCAGTTGGCCAAGAGCCAAATAAACTGTCTTTCACTCTGGCATTAAAGATTTAGATTCAAATGCCATGCTTTCCTGTGCATGGATAATAAATGTAGGATCCTTTCTCTACCCAACAAGGAATTCTCTCCTGAGCGTTTATTTCCTCGTTAGCCTTTGCAATTATTGTGATCTACTCTCTGCATTTTTCGTTTTTTTTTTTTAAATTCGCCCAGAATTCGTGATCTTCCCACAATGAGGTTACTAGCTATCTTCTGCATTTTCCCTTGCATCTGTTGCCTTCTAGTCCACCGGAATTTTTATAATATTACAGTTCATGAAATTAGACCCTTAAATTTGGACTCCTTCTATTTCAAATTTCAAGGATCAGTATACCGCTGATCAAGAACTCACTTAGATTTGTGTAAACTTGGGTTACACAATAATTCTCAGTCGTATTCTCTAGTCAATGTATTTTTCAAGTACCAACTTTGTTCAGTTAGAATCACTGTGTTAATAGAGCAGATTGGTTACAACATTAGTTTTTGACTATTATTGTACTCAGTTTTCATGCGGTCTATTTTAAAAGAAAAATAAATTTATTTAATGTTTCCAGTTGACGAAATCATAGCGTGTTGGTTGGTGTTTTATTAGTAAGCATTCGTTTGTAAATTGAGATTTCTGGTCAGAATTTGTTGACTATATAGTTAGGTCAAGACACTCAAAGATCTCTGACCTTTTTTGCATGGACGTCTAAACTGCACCCCCACAAAAGACAAATGGAATATGTCGATTAACATAAAATAAATCGATCCAGGCACTCTTTCATTTCCCCAAGGACATTTTTACATTGATCCAGTAAGTCTAGAGTTATATTCGTGAGTCCTTCAATCTTCTCTGGCAGTTGGTAAAGGGACGAGGTGAAGGCCATCGATTTATTTTTTCCTCGATTATTCTTTCGATGGTAGTGGTTTCCAATGATAGACAATTCGGTAATCAACCTTTTTACGAACCCAAATTTTTTCCCTCTCCTTTCGTTTCCCATTCCTTATCAATATGGAGTTTCCTAAAAAAAAACCAATTTGAATATTGGCATTCCTTTTTTATTTTTTTAAAATAAATGTTTTAATGTTTGAATTTTGTTATCTTGATGTTGGGATCTATACCATCAAGGTATAGATCTGCATGGGAATTTTGTTTATAGTATGGAATGCTTACAAAGTTGTTTTTGTTCATTAAATTTCAGTGAAAATTACCTAGACAAGTCACACTAAACAATAAACCGTGGAAGAAAACCTACATGTTTTCTTAATATGGAATTTTAATCCACATTTAAAATTAGTTATCTCCTTGTTGAGATTTTCCCTCACTGGCCGCTGGTAAAGGTAATTTTCTAAATCCTAGAATCTTGGTTGATTGCGCCTAGATTTTTCTACACTGTAATAATTACCAGAGATTGTAATGCATTGCACTGTGATTTAATTCACTACACCGAGACTTAACGATTCATACATATATTTCTACTGTTAGGGGTTAGTGCTGGCAGGATGTAAATTAGGAATGTTTTATGTAATGGCTTGGCTAGCTGAAATTAAGGCAGGGGACCCACTATTGTGGTTAAACCGTTTAGATCAGTTGTTGTTTTATAGTTAAGGTATTATTATGAACAGTGTGGTATCACTCACTAACTTAATCTTACAACAGTTTAGAAATTCTTTAGGTTGCAACTGTCATAATGGTTTACTTTTATTAATGTTATTGCATATTACTTTTGTTAATGTGTTAGGCATATTTACTTTTATTAATGTGTCATCGCAGGGATAGCTCACTCATTTGAACTTAGTCATAATGGCTTAACAACGAATGGTTTATGGTATATTTGTGTAATAGTTTAATGGCTTGCACAAGATTATTGGTTGAGGGTTTAATAGTTTTATTAGCTAAAATGATTAATAGATTAACAATTAATTGGTTACTATGTGCCTTGTGCCTTAAGTTCAATTGTAAATGATGGTTGGTCATAGTTGTTACATCACATATGATTTCCTTGTAGGAAAACAAGAAATCCTTTGGTTAGTTGCACAATTTAAATTTGAATGATGTCACCTTGTGTCTTGTTGATTTGTTGACTGGGTGCTTGGGAGTAGTCTTCGTGTATTTATCGACAGTTAATTTGGTCTCCTAGCGCATGGGGTTTTTATTGGGTTAAAGGTCTAGATATGTTATGGTGCGCCATGGTTACTGTCACACCTATCTCCATTTGAATACATGATTCCTAATGAGGGGATCATTGTGCACCCTGATTAATAGATGCAAATGATAACCTGTCCAGAGTCTTGTGCTTCCCGATGTGGGAGTATTGTTCATTGTAATTGATGTTGGTACTTGTGTCCTAGAATTCCTAACCTTGTAGGGTAGGATGGGAGGGTAGTCGTTTTTATTTTTCGTATGTTGTTTATCGCATATTTTGTCCAGTTTCATGATGTGTTAGTATGTTGGTTCGTGGTTGTCTATTTCTTGAATTCTGTGCATTGTGTTCATTGTCAAGTTGTGTTGATTAATTGTTGTCATTGTTACTTTCCTTCTTTAAAAAAAAATAATATTTTCACTTGCTTGGCGTCAGATGTAGTCGTAATGACAGGGGTCATTACATAGGCTGTGAGGTTAAATATCCAAATAATTAAAGAAATACATAGAATATTGTGATAGGGAGAGAAAATCTGATTTTTGTATAAGCATAGCTGGGATCCCTCTCTCACACATGGGTTAAACACGAGGTTGCATGCGAGAGAGAAACAAATATTATCCCTCCGAGCCTTAACCAATCATAGCATAACGATTGTATATCGGGTGTTCTTCCTAAGAATCACCTATTTTAATTTGGTCTCGGATCTTTGTGAATCCCAAATCCATTTGGGGTCCTTAGGAGTTTATTGATCCACTTGTCCTCAGTTCTCTTGAAGAATTTAAGACTTGATACCCTACCCATATGTTCATACCTGACCGTCGATTGTACCCTCCTAGAGGCTGATTGTGAGTTGGTAAACTTAGTTGCCATAATATTTAGGGTCTATACATGAGTTGAAGACAAAGGGAAGCCTTTGTTGTACCTGGGTTAGACGTTGGTCAAACTCACTCAGGATCCTTAGAGGGTAACCCATCGGTAAAAACATAAGGTAACTTTCACCGAGGCATAAGTCTGTTGAGTAGGTCATTTATGTAATTGTTCCACCTTCTCAAGCCTATCCCCTTCTCACTTTGTTCTTTCGATTTTGGATTTCATCATCGACTAGTACATTCATCAGGAGAAGTCATTGATTTTTGTGTTGGTTTTCTATATTTTTAGTGAGTGTTGTTTGTTCACCCTAACTATCCTTAAGATTGGTATTGTGGATGAAAAAGGTCTTCTTTGATCATGTAGGATGCAAGGTTTTCCTCTGGAAGGTGATGAACCCTTACCTCCTAATTCACCTGAAGACACTTTCCATGAAGAAGTTGAAAAGTATTCAAACATCGGGAGTGTTGCCAATCCTTTGATTGAACATCCCGAGGGAGAAATCATAGTAGTTCAGGAAGGTCCTATCCTTCCTGTTAACCCGATATTGACCAACCCTATTGATCCACTTCTTCTCCGAGTAGACTCTTTAGGAAATATCATAGTTGAATATTATCCTAGATTATAATCAAGTCCATTTCGAGAACTTTACATGGAACTAGAACAACCCCATACAAATGAAGAATATACAACCCATCTCCACTATACTGAAATGGTAGATCCACATAAAAATCTTGTTCTTCCTATATACAAAACTCCATCGGGTCGTGATATTTATGAAAAATTCAATTTGAATCGACCACTATTTATCCCTTTGCATACATATGTCACCATCGTTGCAGATGCAGGACCATCAAGTCAGTACTCTGACCACCGTGCTAGACCAACACTTAATATTTCTACCACTTTAGGACAAATAACGAGTGATACATGCATTGTACTTCCTATTCATTTACAAAGTAATATGATGGTTACACCAATGATGCCTCTTCAAGTAGCAACTTCATTCACATCACATAATCCTATTGGGACACCTTCTCATCATAGAATGAAAAAACTTGTCATACGAAAAATCCCTACTAGGAGGAAATCCTCCATTAGTTGAAAAATAACTAACAAAGGGAAACCCTCATTTAGTGGAAAAATACCTACCAAGGGGAAAACCTCAATTGGGGGAAAAATACCAAAAATTACCCAACCTATGGTAGGGGGGAAAGTTCCAAGTTATTTTTCTAGAAACCCACAACCATCCTTGGGACCGCACCAGAGAGGATATTTTAATTCACCACATCAGGGAGGATCTTTAAATCCCAACCCACAAGGAGGATATCTAAATCCTAATCCTTCAGGACTATATTCACGACAACCATTCCTAGGTGTCTCGAATCCCACTTGGGCTTCTCAAGGCCAACCATCTTACCCTCCTCAAGGTGAAACTGGTTACCCTCCTTAGGGTAAACCTAGATACACTCTCCAGGGTCAGAATGGTTACCCTCCTTAGGGTAAAAATGGTTACCCTCCTCAGGTTCAAACTAGTAATCCTCCCCAAGGTCAAACCGGTTACCGTTCTCAGGGTCAAACCAGCTATCCTCCCTTGGGTACATTGGTTATCCTCTCAGGGTCAAATGGTTTTTCCTTTACCTTTTACCCAAGTTCCTCAACAAATGATTCCTACTTTTGCTGGACAAAATCCACAAGAACCACATATGGGAGGACCTTCTAAATACAACTTCCCACAACAACCATTTTATGGTCCTACTGGTGCTCCCATGCCTCACCAATATCATCCTCAAAGTAATCGACAACTACCCTTTTTTTCTACTTTAGACCTCTCTGACCTATCGATATTGACAAATGATCCCATATTACACTTCCCCTTTTGGCCAATAATTCCTTCCAAGTTACCATCACATATTCCAAAATTTGACGGTAAACTTGGAGAAGACCCGAATAACCCTGTCATGACATTTCATCTTTGGTGCTCATCAAACACACTAATTGATGCTCTATTCGTTTGCATATTTTATACTGTACTTCAATTCTCTTGCAAAGTATGCAAATTCCACCCCAAATAAAGTTTCTGAAGTAAATGCATTTCAATCTACTTCACTATCATAATTGGGAGGAAAAAATAAGAATAAGAATAAATCCAAGAAAAATACTAATCAAATAAAAAAGAAAAAAACACAAACACAATCACCTATTGCTGAAAAGAAACCATAGCGCAAGCCAAAAATTCCCTGTCTCATATGTGTTGAAGATCTTTACACAAGAGACTGTCCCCACAAAGAAGACATATAGAAATTATTTAAAGGAACTTCCCAACCCGTTGTTTTGACACATCGTTTTCTATAACAACAATCATTGGTTGCACAGAATCCTAGACCTATGCAAAGAGGAATCCCAGGTCATCCTCCTAACGAGGATTATTCCTCAAGTTCACATATTTACATGTTCAATGATGTATATTTGATCACTTGTACTAAGACATATGACACACCTCTAGGGAAAACCGGTAAAGAAAGTGTAACTAATGGAACTGTGATTGATACACCTTTTCTGTTACCCCTCTCTTTCAACCTCTCCAGATTGATAAACCTACCTTTGACTATATATTACATCTGCCTAAGAGTATTGTCCAAAAGTAGATCCTTAATCCCAACTCTTGTGCTCCCCAGAACTACAACATTGTTGAAGATTTTTCCCAAAAACCTTGTGCGATGTTGTCTCTCGAAGTTTTGAAACACTTCCCTAGCCAACGTAAGACTCTCTTAGAGGACGTTGGAGCTATATATCCCAAGTCATCCAATAATATCACATTTAACCTGGACAATTATAAATCAAGGCTATCTCACCAACTTGTGTTTCAAATCGATGTTGTTGTTCACAACCAAAATATTCATCACACTATATTGGATGAGGGAGCATCGACCTATGTCATGTCCTTATCCTGTTGGAAAGGTATTAAATCACCTGGTCTTAATCAATCTCCTACCATGTTGAAAGAATTTTATGGACAAGGTATTAGACCTCGTGGAATGTTGCAATTGTTAGTCGTTCAATTGGGGGGGGAATTTGTTTCCGTCGATGTGGAAGTAGTCGATGCTCCTCTCTATTATAAATTATTGCTTGGAAGAAGTTGGTTTTATGTTATGACTATTGTGGCCTCTTTGGTTTGATGATGTGTGCATTTTTCTCATCAAGGAAAAATAGTTACCATCGATTAGTTAGATTACTGTACACATGATGCTCGCAATCAAGCAACTAACAATATTCCATTTTTTGGGGACTCAAAGATTACTTATGAAAGTGTAGGGGTAGGTTTACTGAAAGATTCTTCTCTCATGGGATATTTCCTCACACTCGTTCCTCAAATTTCATAGCATATCACAACGATACATGTGATTTCGGCCATGGTACATCAATCCCTCGAATCCTGTATTCCTTGGATTCTACCCAGTCCTTTAGAATTTGATACAGTAAGTGACACTATGCCTCTTAGTCCCACCAAGGCTGAATACAAAGCCATTAAATCCACCTCTCCTTCACCCAAAGACCAACATCTGTTTTCATCTAATTCTTATCCGTTACCATCCTGGTTAGATTCCTTATCATAGACCTTTCATTACATCATATGAAGTTTTCCATCCGATGAATCCATTATGGAAATTATTAATATTGAAGAGTCACCATGGGATGATAACCACCATCACTCATCCTTTCTTCCTAGTTTGGATGAAATTGAGAAATATATTCCATCTATCTTTCCGACCGATATTTTCAATAATCCTCAATCTCTTATGCTCACTCGGGATACAATCTCTGAGGGAAATTTAGGAAACATACCGCAAACCATCAACGTAGACATATAAAAAACAAAAGGTGTTGTGCAAAACATCTAATTAGTCATGAGTTGTTCAACTGAAGAAATTTGAAACTACACCTCCCTATTTAAATAATTCCACGACATTTTTTCCTAGAGCTACGAAGAGATTCCAGGGATCGACCCTTTGATCGTTGTCCATGAAATTAAAACTTATGATGGAGTTGAACCTGTATGACAGAAAGTTCTCCCTGTTCATCCTAATAAAACCATGACAATACAGGAAGAAGTAGAAAAATTATTGAAATCTGGTTTTATTTACCCTGTACCTCTAACCGAATGGGTTTCCAACATTGTTTTGGTTGCAAAGAAACAGGGAATAATTCACATTTATGTCGACTATAGGGATCTCAATAAGGCTTGTCTGAAAGGAAATTACCCTATTCCCTTATCGACCAAAATATCGATAATTACGTCGGAAGCATCATTTTCTCTTTTAAGGATGGCTTCTCCGGCTATAACCAAATAGATATTTTACTAGTTGATCAACACAAAACAAACTTCATCTTCCAGTGGGGGACTTTTTCATATTGGAAATTACCCTTTGGCCTTAATAATGTTGGATCCACTTTCCATCGGGCCATGTTGTACGCTTTCCATGATATCAAGCATATTGTTGAGTACTATCTCAATGAATTTCTAGCTAATTCAACTCATCAAAAAGATCATATTGGTCATGTAAGAGGGATATTTCTTAGATGTAGACATTACAACATACATTTGAACCCAAACAAATGCATTTTTGTTGTTGAATTAGGGATACTCCTAGGATTTGTGTTATCCAAAGATGGGATTAGGATGGATCCCATAAAATTCAAAGCTATCCTCGCTTTACCTCTTGCTAAAAACATTAATCAACTCCAAAGTTTCTAAGGAAAGTCAAACTTTCTATGTCGCTTCATCTGCAATTATGCAAAAATAACAAAGGATTCATTAGATTGATGCAAAAGGATGTCCCTTTCATCTGGGATAAAATTGCTCAATGCTCATTTGACGATCTCAAACATGCTTTAACACAAACACCATTGTTACATCCCCCCAACTATGCGAGAGATTACATCCTCTTTTTGGCCACCTATGCTTCCATTATTTCCATGGTGTTAGTTCAAGAGGAGGATGATGGTGCAAAACACGTGATCTATTATTTAAGTACGATCCTTTCAGGTCCTAAACTTCTCTAGTCACATGTTGAAAAGTTGGCTTTGGCGGTGGTCATTGTTGTCCAAATATTTCAACACTACATCTTACTTCGCACTAACATGGTCATTGTTGACTCGAACCCCATGTAACACATCTTGAATCGTCAAGTACTTGGGGGGAAATATTCAAAATGGATCGTCATTTTTCAAGAATTTGATCTCGAGTTCACCAAATCCAAAGCAAATAAATCGTTGGTTTTTTTCTGAATTAATTTGTGATCTTCCCCATACCGATGATGAAACTGAGCCCAATGATTCCTTTCCTGATGAGTCACTATTCCTTATCAGTATGTATGAACCATGGTATGGAGACATTATTTTATATCTCCAGAACCAACACTTCCATCTAGGTATTTAGCGTGGCGAACAACGTCATATTAGAAACCATTCAAAATACTACCTTATTGTTGGCAACACTTTGTATCTCCATGGCATTCATACTATTCTACAACATTGTTTAACCCATGAAGAGGCTAAGTGTGTTTTAAATGAATTTCTCCTTGGAGCTTGTGGCGGTCATCTCTCTGGAATGGTTACAACCCAAAAAATATTACGTGTCAATTATTTTTGGCCAACCATTTTCAAAGACTGCATTGAGGCCATTTAAAAATGCCCACCCTATCAAATATTTCATAAGAAAGAACATACCCACCCAACTCCACTCCATCCAATTGTTTTCATCAGACCCTTTCCCAAATGGGGAATTGATTCCATGCAATATAAGCCTACCTCAATCGGGGGGCATGGTTATATTATCGTTGCAGTCGATTATTTTAGTAAATGGGATGCGACTATGCCTACATTTCTAAATGATGGACGCAGTGCAACACTTTTCATGTTTAACCACATCATCACTTGATTCATAGTGCCACGGGAATATCATAACTGATCACAGATCCCATTTTCAAAATCATATGCTGAGTGAGTTGTGCACCAAATTGGGTTTTCGACATGAAAACTCATCCCGATACTATCCTCAAGCTAATGGAAAAGTTGAAGCCATAAAAAAAGTCTTGAAAATCATGCTTCAACACATGGTGGGGGTGAACAAAACCACTTTGAATTTAAAACTCTTCTAAGCACTCTCGTCCTATCGGACTTCAGTTAAAACTACCACTAGATTCGCACCTTTCCATTTGGTATATGTGTTACCCATGATTTTGGTCATCATGATGATGTATTGATGATGGTGTACTCAGGCTCTTCATAAGAAATTTCTCCTGAGAAAAAATTATTTTCATCTCTTCTAGAAAACTCATTTTTGAAGACTGTTCATAGGCTGCTAGTATCTTTGCCTGTGAGAATGCATGATTCTCGCAAGCTGCCTTAAGCCAAGGTGCGAGAAGTTCGCACTATGTTGAACTGCTAGGGTGTGAAATCTTTCTAAAGCAAGGAAAAAGATGAATTCTCGATGCTTCTAGAAGGGAATCTTCTAGAAGGATGAGATGGCATTCGAATGGTTATCCTAGTACTAGATTCTCTGATATTTTGGGATCATTCTTATCCAAGTAACTAATTCATTCTCTCCTATATAT
>SNQJ01S0010516.1:243412-274778 GCA_010110895.2 Picea sitchensis
GTTGAATAGATTGTGCTTTCTTCACTTTGGTTGGTTTGTGTTGTCTTGGTCTTGGCTGCACGAGAGCACTGGAGCAAAGCGGGAGCAACAAAGACCATAGGAAGCGATAATAAGGTATGTTCTTTGTTCTTGTCTCCTATTTAATTCAATGGTTAGAATCTAGGAAAAGAGTCATGTTCTGTCTTTCTTTGTTCTAGATCCAGGTGGATCTAGGGAGATCGTTTTGTGTCTGCACTTACAGATTTATCCAATAACAATATGGGTTGGAAGCAGAGTTTCCAATTGAATGCTATATTCCATCTCTAAAACTAGTCATATAGCTTCTAACCCACACCTATGCCAAATAAGAAAACTTCCTGTATCTAACAAATTTGGATGAAACCCATCATGATGCCGATCTCATTAATGATACATATAAAAAACACATGAAGACCTAATATTATAAGTTTGTTTGATCTTGCATATTCACAGAAGGAGACTTGGTCTTGTTCTATGACCAAGACAATGATAAAGTTGGAGCAGGGAAATTAGACCCTCTGTGGCATGGAACTTATATCATAAAACATGTGCTACAAAAAGGTTCCTATGCTCTAATCGATTATGATGGAATCCCTCTCAGTGAGCCTCACAACAAACTCTACCTGGAAAAGTACTATGCTTAAGAAATACTTCATGTGTCCTTTGTACATTATTGCACCATAGGTTTTGGTTTGGTGTGTTTTTTCTTTTGCGTGAACAAGTTTTGTTTCATCCTTAGTTGCTTATACCATGATTTGTGATTGAATGCTTATATTTCAAAATCTTTCCCATTACATTTTGGATTTGTGGTTGGCACTAGAAGTCATACCTAGAACTTAGCTTCTACAACTTGGACCATCTACCATTTTGCCAAGTTGGTGAGCTTAGGAGGGACCTTTCTTGGACCTGCAACCAATAATGTTGCATAATATCACAACATTATTGTAATTTTGATTGAGGTTGACTCTCTTGGAATATATCAAGTAATCATTAACCTCGATTCCCAACTTATGCTTTGTCAACTTAACCATGTTTATACCATACAAAATCCAATTTTTTTACATCTTTACTTAAAGGTGCGTTGTCTTGAAAGGTTTTTTACTTATGTGGAATACCAACACATACCAAGAGAACTTAATGTCATTACAAATTCATTATAAAATTAGATGTTGGATTGGCATCTTGCACATAGATGAATATTCAATATCATAAAAGCATAAACATAAAATATACAAAAACATCACATCATTGTAACATAAGCAACTAAGAGAAAACCCATATATGTATCTGTATATAAATAGAAAACATGTTCTCCAATATAGTCCAAAAAGTGCATAGAGTGGAAACATGTGGGCTACTATGCCCGTACATCATCAAAGAAATACTACATGAAACTTTCCTCATTTCCATATACTACATTGTGCTCATCATAGAACATCATTTCCTTGAATAGTCATCACAGCAGATGACCGAGAATCTCTTGTACATCCACTATGTGCCTCTGCAGGTGTAAAGGCACATCTCATAATCTCATGGAGGGGATACCCATGGTAACCCCCCTGAGATTCCTTTTTGCCTCATGAAGTCCTTCAGACCCACCACCTACCTTCGCTTATTCCTGGGCACCATTGTGTCATCCAAATGGTGACATTCTAGATGGAAGATCCATCCCTCTATCTACATGATGAAAAACAAACATATTTAAATTTATCCTTGTACACAAAAAAATGAAGATATTATAAAGAAAAAAATAAACTTTTTCAAGATCATGATCTCCCGTGTTATTACATGATGTATCCCACTTTTCCCCTTCAGGGAGAACTAGATCCGAACTGAACCTAAAATAAACCTCGGCATAAGGGTAGTCCTCCACCATCACAATCTACCTGTTCCACCATGTGAATAATCCAACAATAAAAGAAAAGGATGAGGGCTCATTCCCGAACCGAGGAGAAATATTTTTCCACCTCTCCATGTGGGACTCAGATAAAGTACACTCCATCAATGAAACATGTCGCTACATCTATGGTACTCACTCCAAGAAATATCCATACCCAAACTGTTTTTGTTTTCCCTCTCTACATTTGGAAATCAGATCTTTCACATTTTCCAAAAATCCTGCACACTAATTGAACTTCCTCATCTCAAGGCACTGAAAGACGTATTCCATCTATGATTTGGAGTTGAGATGGGGACTGGTTCTTCCCGCCAGTTTGGTAATAGTAAAAATGATATATCATATTGGAAGATCCCTCACATCCTTGATCACAATCCTTCCACTCTCCTTGTGCGATACTGACACACAAAACTGTGTTATATACTCATTTGTCTCATGTGGCATGGTCTAATGGCTGGATAGGATGATGGGTGCCCCTCTCCTCGAGAGCCCTGTCAGAAAATACACATCCTCAATGTCGATCTCCAACATGTGGGATCCCACTCGGAAGGCTTGCTCATCATCATCCCATAATCCAATCATATGCTCAAGGAGAAGTTTTTCCTTTCACATATTATGTATCTTGAAGTATTTCAATAGCCCACAATTTTGGAGAGCTACCCTCACTTGAGGGTCATGCAATGCAGCCAAATAATCATTTTCGTGTTCTCCTTCCTTCCACTCAAGCATATTGGCTATCAAAATCCCTGCAAATCAACATTAAATATCATTAGTTAAACTCTCCAAGTCAAAAAATGCCCTCCTAAATAGTAAAACCAATAAAAAAAATTCTGTTTTGTGCCTGGCACTCCCCTACAAGATATTAAAGAGCATTGGCGCCCCCTAGTCAAAGACACCAGTGAACCAATATCTGAGATGATGCCTCTCATGATGCCTTAGGGGAGTGCCACCCTAATAGGGTGCATTGGAGGTTCCCAAGGAACGCAAAAACAATAAAATCTTGCATAAAAACAATCATGAAAGCATTGAAAAGAAAGAGGAAGATCAGATCTCTAACCTAGTCCAGATAGAATATCAAATGATGGACTGAAGCTCCCGCAATCAATGCCTGAAAAAAAAAATACAAATGGAAAAAACTCCAAATGAAAGATGTAGGTGAAAATGAAAAGTGAAATGAACTAGTTTTTTCATTGAAATTACTTTTAACCACTTACAAACTAGTTTTATTAAAAAAAAAATCACATTGAAATTTCATTTTATTCAATATGTTTCGATAATTTCCATTGGTTTTTAAAGAATCGATAACAATTTTTTTTCCTAGAATGTGTTTTTTATGTAGGAACATATGAGGTGAAACTTTTTGATCAACTTGCGATCCATTCAAGAATGCTTCATCATTCTTCAAGCTCGATAAAATTACGAAGAGTCGTCTATTGGGCGATAGTTTAACCCTTCTTTGGTCCCAACAAACTAACTAAGAAAAATGAATACTCTGAACAATTTGGTCAGAATAGTTCTCCTTCGCATTATTTTATGCTTTTTCAGGCCTTGGAGACTAAAATTACAAAAAATAACACTTATCGAGTCTTCTTTAAGTTATTTTCAAACTCCCTAAACATGAAAAAAAAAATATTTTTCCTTCTCTGGAATCGTAAAACCATACATTGAAGGGCCCATATGGGAATGAACCCTTACTTCTTCCAGTTCGTTAAAAATAGGAATAGGAACTTATCGAAGGTGGGTTATACCAAGCACCTATTATCCTACTAAAGCTCGATAAATAAGAGAGAGGTACTCATCTATCTAGATGGGGGGGAAATTGAAGGAAGTGGGTCAAGTTTCTTGAAACCTTTAAGGAAACTATTGTTGTCACCCTTGAACATGGAACCTATCTGTATTTTACCTTACATTTGGTTAATTCACTCTCTCATGATTCATACAAATCCCATGAGTCTTGTTACTCCTTCGGCTCATCCAAAGAGTGCCCCAGTCATTGTCGCACTATGTTTTGGTCCATTTCTCAAACAAGTTGAAAGATACCAAGTCTTGTATCATGCCTCATAAATGTTCAAGGGAAGTCTTTCACTTCATATCAACCATATATAATATTACTAGTGTCCATTCCTGTGTTAGTGCATATTTCCAAACTCATATCATTGTCCTATGACCATTTCGTGTCAATGATGGAGGATACATCAAGACCCTCCTTCGACGAGTCTTTCCCTATCAACTTCAAAACATTATCTGGGAATTCGAATTATAAACACAACAATACCTTCGAACCTACATGCCTCAATGGAATACCTCATCGCCTTCGATAGTGGGTTTACTTTATTGACCCCTGGATAATTGATTCCACTAATGTTCGACCTCGACTCATTTATTCACATTCGCTGGAATGTACTAGCGTACCTTGGGAGTCATTGACATCATTGGCGATTTCCATAGAACTTGTTAACGATATACCTAAATTATCGGTAATCAAGTGGTTTCTACCATGTTTGACATCAAATCATTTATTCACATGGCTAGAATCACACCATTTCGAGATCGGGACGAAGACACTGGGTTGAACTCCCATTCTGTTATGTTCTCTTCCCAGGTTGCGACGAAGATTGTTTAACTGATTTATATATATCCACTTTTAATTGTATCCTAGCTATGTTATTGTCATATTGTAGCTCCACTACGTATTCTTTCATGGCTGCGATCAGGTCATGTCAAGGAGAAATGGATCCACATTGTATCCTTGGTGGCCATATTCTTAGTTAATATCAATATGGATCTGTAATGTATTGGTTGGATGCCATAATTTGATTCATTTATATTTTGAGCATATGTACGCCTGCCTCAGGAATGAAACATATATTAATATTGTTTGATGATTGTTTGCAGCTTGTACCAGGTTCTTCTACTCCACCACCCTTGTGTTGAAAAAAGTGTTTTGGCCATCAGTTTTCTCTTCTAACTTCACACTTTGGGGGGGAATCAGTTAAACATCAAAATTCCACACTTGCATATAAAGTGTCACAAGTGTCACACGTGGTGAAAACATCATGTTTTAAGTATTGCAAGTGTCGCATGTGGCAGAAAAATCACATTCTAAGTGTATCAAGTGTCACACCTACACTGTCGCAAGTGTCATAAAATGATTCATGGATGTTTTTTCAGTTTCAAAACTCAATCAAAACCTTGGAAACATTTTTCACAAACCCTAAATCACGTTAGAGAGAAAATACCCATCATTTGGCAGTCAAAACACATATTTTCCTTGGAAAATTCAACTTATTTTTTTAGCATTTATGAAGGGTGGTTCCCCTTGGGCATACTGGGGGAGTGCCATGGAAACCCCTCTTCCATGTTAGGGGAGCACCACTACTGGGATGGCGCCCTGTCTCTCACTATGGGGGAGCACCATTATTGTTGAGGAAAAAGGGGGATCTCCTCTAGACATTCTATGGGCCAACTCTCTCATATTGGGCTAGTTATGTTCAACCCTCATGCTTGGGCTTAAACTTAGGATCTAATCCAAAACTCAAGGGTTTATATCCTCATCCATATCCCTCATTTTCTCATGGTAGTTTTACTTCTCATTCCTATAAATTGAAAGCATTTCCATGGGGAAAAGGGAGGAAGAAATCAATAATAACATCATTATTTTGATCTCACGTTGTTCATGCAAAGGGTTGGATGAGGAGGGATTGGAGGAGTTGTTGCATATTCAAAATCATATTGTAATTATCTTCTTTGGGTTCTCTAATTAATATACTTGGCCTATTTCCTTCAAGTATGTGTACTCTTGCATTTGCTTGTCTATTGTCGTTCAATATTCCTAGGTAGATTTTTTTGGTTAATTATATAGAGTGGAAGAAATTTATTTTTATTGTTCTTTGCAGGATCTCATCTACTTTAAGGATCTTAGGAATCAATATCAAGATTTGGAGTATCAAGGAAAATCACCGTAATAAGGTATGTCACACTTTTCTTCTTCTAGTTTAACTAGATGAGTTAGATCTAAAAGGAATATAAAAACCATTTGTACTTTTCTATCTTGGCAATAGGTGTTTGATAATCTAAGGGATATTTCACCTATCCGTAGGGGAAATATTCCGTAAAAGCTAAGACTTTTCTTTTATTCATTTCCCTCCTTGGAAATTCACAGCTTTAGAAATCCCTGATTTTTAGAGGCTTCCAATGACAAAACGCCACTTCTGACACTTGTCAAATCCATCTCTGAGTTAACTTCAACGTGGTCCCCACTCATGGCGTCATAGTTAGTTATTTTTAACCTGGTTGTTCCATATGTTTTATGTATTTATTAAATAAAAGTTTTCGTCTCTTACATCCGTCCTTCAAAAGAGGACAGTTGGAAAATCAAACTCTTGCAAAATAATTTAAACAATAACAATTAGATGTCTTAACAAAACCAAGTGCAAATTGCCATAAATCGAAATTATTCAATAAAATATTTAATAATTGAGGATATTGCACTATACAATATATATAATGATTAGATATATAAAATTATTCTCTTTCGATTGTTCATTAAATTTAATAAGATCTATATATTTTGAAGGGATTTTTGTGCACTCTATGACATGATTTTCTGTCATAGATTTTACGGATCACAAAACGTTTTAGTTGAATCTTTTTGTTCTAATTAATTATTGAATTATTTTTATCACAATCCAATACGATTAGGTTCTTCCTAATTTACAAGTGTTGCAATTGCTGAATTGCAAGACATGCTTCTACAAATGTGTGAGTAGGAAAAAAATCTTGTGCATCTAGTATCTTTCTTTTAACTAGTTGGATCCCATATTAATTATGTATTTTACACAAGTGCAATTAGTTTTTTTGGTTATTGTTTGATAAAGTGTGTTTCATGCATAATGCAGTTACTTATGCTATGTTACTTGATGAAATGGTGGAGTGGAAAATTTTTGTGTTTTGTATATGCAAAATAGAATTGGGAGTTGATTATTATTTTGTTTTTTCAGAAGTAAGTCAAGTAGATTAGGGGATGTTACAAAAACTGTGTAGGCTGAAAAAAATCAAAGGTGAACATGTAGAAAAGGTGTGTTGTTTTGATTTTGTATTATTTACTTTGGTTTTTGGTTGCTTAATGTGTTTATCTACCATGTCATCTATTATGGTTTAGAAAGACAACGTTGTTCTCAATTTCCAAGTATTTTGATTTGCGACTTGCAGGAGTTCTAATTTTGGGGTTATAGAAATCCATCTAAGAGGGTAAGAAATCCTATGCATTGTGTGCTATATGTTAAATAATATTAGACACTGATTATTATTTTGTATTTTCATAATTAAGTTAAGTTGGTCAAGGGATATTTTATACACTCCATAGGTAAGAAAGAATTAGAGTTAAACAACAACACAAATATTTGTTGTTATGAGTTTGTCTTTTTATTTTTATTTTTATTTTGTAGTTGCTTGGAGATAGCATAGGTATAAAGTTAGGGATAAATTCATTATTTACCATGTACTATAAAGAAATTTGTATTTTAGGTTGGATGAATTTTCATATGATGTTGGAGGTTATTTAGTTGGTGCATTCGACAATCTATTCCATTTGTTCTTTTTTTTTTGTTTGATCATGGTATAAGTCGCTATATTTAAAAAAACCATGGGAATTTTTCATGTTGTTTGGAAGCTTTTTCTATGAACATATGGCCACACTTGGTGAAACTATGTCTTGCATACCTCCACACTTGGTAGAGGTATATCGTTAACACAACTAGCACTGTTTTTTTGCAATCCTTCGGTGGAGAATTATGCCATCTATCATCATGTAGTTCCACACCTCCACATGATGAATTTTGATAGGGGATGTAATTTGGACTATATCCCAGTTATTTGTCACACATTGATTTTGTCAGATTTACAAGTAGAGGGTATTAATTTAAAACCACTTCCAAGTAAATGTTATGCTTTTATATCGGTTGGATAGTGCTTTATATTTATAATTATGTGTATTCTGAACTTAATTTGTGTGGGGAAATGAAATTTTAGTAAATATGCATCATCCAATGGGGATAAATAATTTTTTTATCGGTGCTATATTTATCTTTTGGACATTTCCCGATCAAATTCCTTTTTTACTTTATCTTTTTTTTTCCAGGTTGTGCAGAGGATTTTTCTATGACCATATCTCTATAGTTGACATAGATATTTGTTCCATGCCTTCACGCTATGCACATGTATGTTGTGTGCATAGGAAAAAAATGGTATATTTTTTAGTGTTGTGTGGAGGATGTATGTCATTGGTCCTAGTGGGGCACTGTGCTTTTATAGGTCTACATTTCGAATAGTTTTGTCCCGTGATTTGTGACAAGATAGGTAATTTGGAGGATGGATGGGTCATGTATGGCCCATTGATTTGATCGTATTTAGGAGGAAACAATAAGTATTTAGAACTGATTCAAAGTAGATGTCCCACTTTTCTATGGAATGTGTAGTGGTTTATATTTATGGTGACTTGTATTTTGGAGGTTATTCATGTGTCTAGAAAAGACATTTCAATAAATATACCTTATGCACTTTGCCTTGAAGTAATTCGAGCTATCTTATTTATTTATGTTTCTTAAATTGTGTAGTGAAATGCCTTTATACATTAGATATAGTGGATTTACAATGAGAGAGCAACGATTTAGAACTATTTTCGAGTAAATTTCACACTTTTCTATGGGCTGGGTATTGCGTTCTATTTATAGTTATGCATATTTTGAATGTAATTTGTCTGTGGAAAGAACATTTTAGTAAACACACATCATCCACTAGGGCTTAAAGAAATTTGTGCTTGATGCTATATTTATCTTTCAAAAATTTTCCCGTCAAGCACCTTCTTTACTTTATCATTTTCCAGGTTGTGTAGAGGATTTTTCTATGACCATATATCCATAGTTGGCATAGTTATTTGTTGCGTTCATCCACACAATGAAAATGTATGTCACGTGCAATGGAAATACTTGGTCTTTTTTTTAGCATTGTGCGGATAATCTATGCGAGTGATGCTTGTGGGCTGTTGTGCTTTCACAGGTCCTCATTTTGAATAGTTACGCAACATGAATTGTGAAAAGATAGGCAATTTGGAGGATTACCGAGTCATTTATAGCGCATTGGTTTGCTCGGATTTAGGGAGAAACACCAAGGATTTAAACCTTATGCAAAGTAGTTGTCGCACTTTTCTATGGACCTTGTAGTGGTTTCTATTTATGTTGACCTATGTTCTAGATGTTATTCATGTGTTTGGAAAAGATATTTTAGTAAAGATGTGTCATGCACTTGGCCTTGAATAAATTTGAGTTGTGTGATTTATTTATGTTTCGTAAATTTTGTAGTCAAATGCCTTTATAATTAGTGTTTTTTTTTCCAGGTTTTGTGGAATCTTTTGTTGTTGCAATAATCCAATCTTCTTCATTGGAATATGATCCGCAAAGAAAATGCTTACTCTATTTTTAATACTTTTATGGGGAATCCACACTTTCATCCCTCATGATGAAAATTCATGCCACTTATGGTATGATATTGGCAAACTTGGGTGCATCGACACTTTTGTCATAAACACTTTTGGACAGGTGTATTCCCTGCAGAGACATTACTTGGTCTATTTAAATCACTTGGTTTATTTTCAAATATTTTGCAAAGAATTGATATGACTCCTCTTCTAACACTTATGCACCCCTCACTTACAATAGTTTTTCATGAGGGATTGTGACAGGTATCGAAATTTACAAATCTAGAAGAAATGTGAAGAAAATGTGTTCCTTATTTGTCAGTTGCTCAATGGTTTTTGTTTATGATTACTCTTATTCGAAAGGTAGTTGATATATGTGTAAAAGATAATTTAGAAAATTTTCATCGTGCTCTTTTTCTTCATGCAATCTCAACTCTATGATCTATTTATCTTTGGACAATTTCCTAGTCAAAATTGTTTTTACTGAGCGATTTTATAGGTTGTATGCAAGATTTTTCTATGGTCATATTTCCATCATTCGCACAGGGATGTGTTCTACATAGTCAAGAGTTGGTCTATTTTCAACACATGTGTGGAGTATTTATACCACATAGCCTTTCGCACTTGCACATTGCGAAATAAATAGTTGGAGACACTAAAAGTATTCGTCTAGTATTTTGATTTTATCTAATGATCTATAATATTAATTTATGTATTTTACAAACACTTGCAACACATTTTTGTTTTATATATATATGCCCCAAGTCGACAGACCTAGTTGAATATAATACATAGAAAATATGCTAATCTTGAAATCTGACATCTCGATTTCTATGTGGTTCAAAAAAATCCATTCTTATTGTTTGATAATGTGTGCTTCATGCATAGTGCAATTACTTTGTTTCATTCAAATTTTCATTGACATTGGTGTAATGTTTAAGCAAAGTGGTCCTGTTTTTTCAGCTGTATTATCAGATCAAATGGTTGAATGAAATATTTTTGATGTGCATCATATATGCCAAAGAAACTTGGTAGCTCATTATTATTTTTCTTTCTTATGGGTAGGTTAAACTAGTCAAAAGTTATTTCAGAAGCTATATAAATAAAATAAAAAAAGAATCAAATTTAAACATAAACAAAAATATGGTATGTTGTTTTGAGGTTGTATTTTTATTTTTATTTTCCAGTTTCTCAATGCTATAGACATAGCTTAATCATCATTTGAATGACATAAACTAAAACATAGAAGATACAACGTCATGAAATTAATAAAATAACTATGTTCGAGAGTTGTATACAAGGTTGAAAACATCATTATAAATAAATAATGGACTATTGTTTTTGAATTTCAATCTAAAATAAATGTAAATAATAGTAAGCATTGACATATTGAATTACATGGACATCCACACACATTGACATATTTCCATATTTTTTTCACATATTCACAATTTTTTATTTCCTTCCTTCTAAACCAAATCATGCTTTCATATGCTTGTTACATATTTAGAAAGTTCTTATTTCTGTGTTGGATCAAGAAATTGTGTTGGACATGCCAAGCAGTTGGTGTAACAGAGATTTTGATTCTAGAGAAAATAAAATATTGACAATTTTCATCACATTTGCATCTTGTTGAAATCCATCTACATTGATATTTGTGTTGTTCCATGTACAATGCATCAAAACAATCACAAGTGAGTAAAAAAATAGGGTCAAAAAAAGAAACATGGAACAAGAATTGCAAAGGTTATTTCCTACATTTCATCTTTTTATACCATATTCAAATTCATTGTAAAAGTACCTTGAATAATCCCTCTAATTTAACATATTCTTGTTTTTCCATGTTTGCATTGCCACTAACATGTCATGAGAGACCATCATTAGCTTGCACATGCCCCTATGTTTATTACTGTGTTAATGGATTATCAACCAATCAATACAAGTCCATGATTTTTTCTTGAATACATTGTCCATTCACATCTGACATAAGGCTAATTGGTCCATGTAATTCCCAGATTGTCTCGGGTGACAACTTGTTTATTGTAGATCAAATCTTGAAAAACCCTGGATTTTCAAACCACCAAGGATAGGATACCCACAGGTACAATATGCACTTTGGATTATACACACTACTATGCACTATGAATATCTATATCTCTACATTCTATATAATTCACCCCAAAAAAGGTGTTCATTGCATAATTATTATGGGCATACCTCCTCTTTGGACATTCTTCTTGAGTTTCTTCTCCTGTATTGGTGGTAACTGCTTTCTCTCCTGCAATTGCTCTATTTCATTTTGATGTGAAAGCAGTGTACCCAATGCAATGAAGATGAAAACATATCCTTATGTTAAAATAATATGAAATATGCAATATTCACAAATAAAAAATGAAAAGAAAATGAATAGTATACAAATAAAATTAGAAAGGGTAAAATCATAAATTTGGGTGTTTATTTTCCTTGTTTTTTGAGAAAATAAAGTATATTTTCAGATTCTCTATTTGCCGGTTCTTTATCATTATAAAATGATTCTCTATTTCCTGATTCTCTAGCATTGTAAAATTATTCTCTATCATTTACAATGCACTGAGGTACAAATTGTCAGTGCTCCACTATCACAGTGGTACTATGTGACATCCTAAGGAATTAATACATTTTATTTTAATGTTATTTCTTTGAAAATAAATTTCCATTTATGGAAATCCGTACTGGTTATTATTGAGACTTACTATATTTGTGACTGTTGAGCAAGAGTTTTACTTGCCAACTATCCTCTTTTGATGGAAAAATGTATGAGAAACATATTTTAATAAATTAAATGTTGGAAACAAACATAACAACGAGGTTAAAAATAGTTGACTATGATCCCATGAGTGGGGAACATGTTTGAATTAACTCAGAGATTATCTTTACAAGTGTCAGAAGTGAAGTTTTGTCATTGGTAGCCCTTAAATAACAAGGATTTGTAAAGATGCTAATTTCTAAGGAGGGAAATGGATGGAAAAATTCCTAGGCAAAGAGAAATGAAATATATACAACATATGTGGGAGGCGGGATGTTGCTTAGTATGTTGGGGAGAAATATATTTGTCATGTGAGCACTTCTGTGTTAGGCAAATGATTATTTTCTGAACTGTACAAAGGTTCTGTCGCTGAGTGGAGCTCTGTTTTCCTTTATGGAGTCATGGTCAGGCTAGGGGGTGACGAGGACAAGTAATCTTGGTCGTTATGTATGTACTATTGGGTGTAACATGACTGTTCCATTTTCTTTACAACATTAACTGTACATATATGTATCTTATTTGACTAGTTACTATTCGTGTTGGATTATTGATTTGCATATAGCTATAGAATTTGATCTATATACATGTATCTTTGTTGACTAGTTATTACTCTTGTTTTATTGTTGAGTTATATATTAGCTACATTATCAGATTAATATAAATGTATGTATATTACATATATTAAACCAATTACTTTTAGATCTCATAACATGAAATTTTACATTTTATTTTCTAAACTATGAGGTATGGGATTTTTTATATACCCCGTATAAATCATGAAATTTCAAATCTAGAGATCTCTATGCAACTGTAGCATAGCCCTTAAATACCTTACATCTATGGATTATTCAAGAGAATTTATGCATTAAAATAGGAATTGAATATATTGTTAGGGTTTCATAAGTTAGGTTTTCTATGGAGTAAATATGAGTATTTAAAATAGAAAATGGAAAATTACGGTAAGCTATAGTGTAGTAAGCTACATAATTTGGTAAGCTATAGTGTAGTAAGCTACATAATTTCCATGAGAAAAAGATAATGATGTTTCTCTACTATAAAAATCTTTGTTTCATCTTAGTGTTATATTTATTTATTACCAAATATAATCCCACCACTTACCCCCGATGATTACAAAAATAAACTAATACATAAGCAAATTCATCACATAATCTAAAGTGATTCTTTCCCTATAGGTGTATAGATTATCTCAAGATTATCAGGTTATATTATCTCAAAAGTGCAACATACAAAAGTTTAAAAGATATTTATGTATACAATTTTATATATGTGCGATATTCAATAGATTAACGTGTGTTTTCCTTCCCAACCTTAGATCATAGTTTCCACCTATGCGTGCTCTGTCACCCTTGAGCTAAATCTTGATCCAAACCAACCAAGTGTCTTCTTGTAGAGTATAGGATTCCAAGATAGTGACTTCTTGTAGAGTATAGGATTTCAAGATTTATATGAATATTTTTGTGTCAGTTCAATATTTCTCATATTTCACATCTGATCTCGAATGGCGTGCCATTCTTTTGTTTTCTTTTTTTTTAATATTTTTTTACATCTTTGATACTTGTATGAACCTCCTTCTCTTTGACCACCTCTAAAATTGATTTTTGTTCATTAACCATCTGTCAATCTGATTATTACATGCATGTTCCTAAAAACTTGAGATTGTGTCTCACTTATTTTGAGTCAACTCAACCAATCTTCACCACTTGTCCCCCTTCTACTGTCACTTGGTTGTTCTCTTTAGATCCATGATTTTTCTCTTCTAACAATCTCATCTCAAGTGTGTTTCATCTTTCTCTTTTATTAATAAAAAAATATAAATAGAAAAATAATTTTTGAGTTGGATCACTAGGATCAGTTTATCTTCTTCCCCATGTGTCTATTACTCTAGTACTAGCGAAGGATTTGTAAGAGGTTCCAAGAAAGGTGATTTTGGATCTTAGCTATATCTTTCAACATTGTTTCTTCTTGGTCTTTTAGTCTTGTGTGATCTTCTTCTATACTTCCTTTTTTGGGAAATTTATGGCGAAAGGTATCATTTCTTTTTTAAGTCCTCAGAGGATACACGAGGTTTTTTTGCCTCATCTTTAATTCCCTTTGATCGAGACTCTCTCTTTCGACTCGCCCTTCTTAGTTTAGTTTGGTATGCAAGGTTATGTGTTTTAATTGCAATGATGGAGAACATATATGTTATGGAATTTAGGAGGACTCTTATGAGACATTAGGAATATATACATTATAACACACGCTCTTTATTCTCAGTCACAACTAAAGTGCATAAGAATGAACTCATCTATGTTGCTCAACATGTAATGTGCATCCTTCATAAATTTACTTGTTCAACAAAAGCAAAGGCTTGGAATTTTGGAAACTAAAAGTGGTATGTTGCAAAATTTGGCTCTCAATATTCAATATGATTCTCTCTCCTTAGCTTCAAATTAAAAGGTTTTGGTAAACTCTCCTCAAGTTAAATTCAAGGAAGAAGAGATGGTTCAAGAATTGAAGGAGTCGATGGATATCAAGTAGCAACACTCTCCTCTCTAAGATGTTGGTAAGGAAAAAGAGAATATCCTTCATGTTTTTCGTTAATTGTAATTTTTTTTATATTCATTAGGATCTTAGGTGTATTTGTCAAACAAGATACTTGATGGAATCTCTATAGTTTATTGCAGAATAGTATTATATAGTATCCGAAAGTTGTTTAATATTTCCTTGTGTTAGCACTATATATATCATTTTAATATAATATAATTTTCATATTTCAGTTTTTAAAAAATTAATAAATATTGCATTTTTATTGCATTCTTTATAATAAATATATTCTAGAAAACAAAGTAGTGTTTTGGTTATTAATTTGGTGTATTAGTGACAAAAAAATATTTTAATTGAAAAATATTACATTAAAAAAACAATGTTTCAAGAATTAAAAATAATTACAACAAAGAAATCATTTTCATAAGTAAAAATAATTAGTTTGCATAACATCATATTTTCTGAAATTTCTGTTTTTACAATATAGTCATCTATTATTATTTAATGTTGTAGTACTTTATTATTTAATGTTGTAATGTTGTAGTACTTTACAAAACATTATGAGATTATTATTTATTATATAATTTGTTCTTATTATTATACTAATATTATAAGTATAGAACTCAAATTTATAGAAATTATAGAAATGAATTCAAAATGTAATAAAAGGAGCTAAAACAATAAATACCACATCATCCACATAATGAACAAAAGATGTACCATAACAATTTAATATCAATTCAATATGAGAAAACCTAAAAAGGAGCTCACAACTATGATTTTTTATTTTCTTCTCATATATAAAATGCAAATAAAGATAAATATGGACTTATTATGGTATTGCAATAGACATTTTGATTTGAATTTCTACTACAAGGTATTCTACTAAGTAGCCTAATATATTCAAAATATCCTATTCCTTTGCTTTGTTTAAGTATGGAAAAAAAAATTAATACAATAGAAACATAACCCCTTGCTTTCTTAGAATTGCGGCAACCATAAATCTTCTTGTACATTTGCTATATATATATAAAATATTTTTAAATCGGTTTTTAAAGGAAAAAGTTTTTATGGAACAACCAAAAGGATAAGTACAAGAAGGAAATGAGTAGTGGGTATGTAAGCTTCAAAATACATTTTATGGACTGAAATAGTCCTCAAGAGCATGGTATGAAGGCAATGATGTGTTTCTCCAAAATGAAGGATACATTAATTCAAATGCATACATAAAGCATGTTAGTGAGTGGGTGATAAATTTAACTTTAAATGTTTATGATAGTATTATTGTGAACTATGATATTAGAATGTAGATTTTCTTAATATCAATTAAATATAGAATTTAAGATGATTAATTATAATAAAATTATTTCTTACAAAAATAAGATGCAAATCTATATTAATAGAGGAAAGTATATTAAAAACACATAAAAAAAAATTGAGATAAAAAATTACAAACAAATAAATACTAAAAAACTTTAATTGAAAATGTGTCCTGAAATACAAGAAGAAGCATATTATATGAATACAATTCCATATTATAGATTGTTAAGCATATTATATGAGTATAATTCCATATTATAGGTTGTTGGAAGCCTAATGTACAACCATATCAAAGCATTCAAATTATCATGGGAATGTTAGGCATGTATAGTGCCACTACAATCATTAACAAAAGTATCCATGAAACAATGTTTAGTTTCAATATTTTCTAAAAAAAGAAATTGTTATTTCAAGTCAATGCTTATTTTTCAATATTTGTTTTGACAATAATATATATTGGTTTATTTACAAGTAGATTCAAGTCTTTAAATAGAGTTTGTGTTTGGTAGGTTACGAATTCAATTCTAAATATATCTTGTGGAAATTGATTTTTTAGTAGATTAATTATTTCATTTATGTGGTGATTAAAACATAATTACAACAAAAAAATAAATTAAGATGAGAGAAATTTTTTTGGTATTTAACAATTAAAAAGTATAACCAAAACTTTACTAATTTCAAAATTGAGTATCTAAACCTCATTAATCTTCCATTTGATATTCTTATCATTACTAATAAGCAAAAAATATGATATATTCAATACACTTATATAAAATAACATAAATCTCTCAAAATTTTCTCTAATATTATCTCATGATATATCAAATAAGCAAATAATGGTTGATATTACTAAATGTGCTTGCATAGTGCTTGATATATAAAATAAGCACATGATGATTGATATTAGTAAATGTGCTTGCATAGTGGGTAAACCTATTCAAATTCAAGAATGAAAGGTGTAGTTTAAGAATGAAAGTCTTTATTATAGTTTATAATTTCTTTTTGTTTCATTCAAAATTTATATATTACTTGATTATTTAAATTTTTTATTTTTTTTTTACATGGATCTCTACATCATATTAAAATTGATCTTTTTTTAAATTATTATAACCTATATTAAAATTATTTTTACATTTTTAATTATTTTAATTCACATTTAATTTTTTTTTACAATAAGATTTCAACATTACATAATATACATCTATATTCAAAAAAACAATAATTTTACAGTTAAATGTAAAAATATTTTAAAAATTATAAAATTCTAATTAAAAAAATAAAATTAAACAGTGTTAAAAAATAATATAGCATAGCATTATTTTTAAACTAAGAATATTGATATTTCTGAGATATAGGACAGTGAGTGATAAAGTGTGTTATTAAAGCATTTCCTGATATTAAAATCTAACCTGCTGAGACAAACTAGAAAACAAAAAAAACTAAAAATATTGATATAGAATTGTGTTGTACAAGTAACCTTATACACCTAAAAATACATTTTTAAAAGTAAAAGAGTTAAATCAATAATAATAATAACAGTAGACTTCTGCTTTGCCAACTTTGATCCCTGGACAGCAATAGAGCGTTTTGTGTGTTTTCTATTCATGTTAACAGGGGATGTGACATTGCAGTGCATGATGTAATTGATTTATACATGGAATTAAGATGTGGAAAGGAAACAACCTTCCCCCAGCAGGGCAATACAAAAGGAAACAACCTTCTGGTGGTTGTGCGTTTTCTATTCATCTTAACAGGCATGTGACATTGGTCTGCATGATGTAATTGATTTAGAAATGGAATTGAATGAAAGATGTCGACAGGAAACAAACCTTGGGCCCCGCCAGGCAATACAAAACTGTGAAGCATCCTTGGTTGGTTTGACTAGTAGATGTTCACACAAATGCACTATGGTTGGTTTCTTTGTGTGCGGACAGTTGTAACCGTGAGGGACTATGGTGAATCCCGTCCATGCAGGTTCTGTAGCATTCGGTTCTCTTCCCATCTAGGCAGTTAAGCTTGGAATACCTCTGGCCGACTGATTATTTTTCCTCGAAGGACAGTAACTGCTGCTCTGATATTATTTGCAATATGTTGAGAGTGTTAGACTTCCTTTCCTCCTCGGCGTTATGCATTCCCTCAAGCAGGAACATACCATTGATGCTTATGCATCTCTCTGATTTAGCTCGCGGTCTCTACTTGCTTTTGAGGAGGACTGCTTCATATATGCGGGAAGCAGCTTCCTCTGTCACTTTTATCTCTTCAAATTCTAGTTACAGTTATGGCACTAGTCATGATGATAACAGTTTCAGTGATAGTTCTGCTATTCAGTGGAATAATCTTGTATCGTCCTATTCTCTTGGCGTCGCGTAGCGGTTACATTCCCAGTTAGTCAGTCTGCTTATCATGTTATAACAAGCTCTATGGGTACTCATGATTATATGTATTGCTTCTCAACTCACCCACCAAATACTGTAATTGTAATAGATATTTCATAGTTGTAAGTGTAATAAATATTGTAAGTTGTATGTATGCAATCTTTCTTCACTCACAGATCTTACAATGTAAGCAGAACATCTTCTCTTCTCTTATCTATATGCGTAGCTCATTTGGATTAGGTTGCAGGTTTTAGTTTTTCTTATCTATATGTGTGAGGTCGTGTGGATCTGCCTATTGTTTAGTTTTGTAAAATCCAGGAGATTTTGTACATGATATGTATTGATAAACATAATTCTACTTAAATGGAACGTTGAGTATGTATGAAAGTATTACTTATAATAATAATAATAATCTATTTTTAAGGTTATAGCCAAGCTACACCAAATTAGTGTATAAGACTCTTTTGTTTGTGGGACAAGGGACCTCCTCGGTCTAAGAATTTGATTGGTAAAGTTTACAGAGATATACATACCCTACTCCCTCTGGATTTGAACTTGTAACTTCTTAAGAAGAAACACATATTTTTAACCATTAATCCCACTGGTTCAGATAATTTTTTAAATTATTTAATTTATGATAATATTTTAGGATAATTTTTCTAATTATTTTATTTATGGTAGTGTTTCGATTTGAATATATAATTTCCAACAAAAAGACACGCGTAAACCGATTCAAATTGTAAAATACATATTACAGTAAATATTTGTGTGTAACGATGTATAAGGAGAAAAGAGTCTTTTTCCATATACAAAGATATAAATGCAAAACAACCTAATGTTTAGTGCTAGCATGCTGCTTGTAAAATTGGTGAAGTTATGAAAACCATTAAATGATCTTTATCTTCAAATTTTCAAATCTGCCTTATTTTTTCATTCTTAAAATGGGGCGTATTATAGGGCAATGCTTTATACGTGATTCTGTTTACAGTTCACCCTCTGACTTATACTAATATAATATTAATGCAATCACATGACATTTCCAATACTAATCTAATATTAATGCAATCACACATGACACTTCCATGTTTTATTTATTAAAACACAAAAGTAAAAGGCTTAATTTTCCACCTTTCAAAAGTAATGATTCCAAAGTTCAGAGCTAGTGGAAGGACTCATTACGTCGTTGAAGTATAACCCCAAAGTTGAGGACGACTAGTGGGGCTCAGTTGCATCGTTGAAATATAGGTAGGCAGAGATAGACAATCTATCCAATCTAAAATTAATGCAATCCCATGACACTTTCATGTTTTCGTTTATTACACCACAAAAGTAAAATGTTTTGTTTTTCACGAATCAAAACTAATGACCCCAAAGTTGAGGGTGACTCATGGATTAGTTTTATTATCGAAATATAGGTATGTACATAAAGGAAGACAATATGTCTGGCGTCAATGGGCGCGAATCTCTGGTTCGAACTGGAGAGGCACCGGACCAGGCGGACGCCACAGCCCTTCGAAACAGAGCTTAGAGACACTGTACTTGGCAGATGAAACAGTACCCTGATTAACTGGAGCGCTCAGAGATGGGTTGGACAAGGTCTGGACACAGACAGTGGACGACAGAGCTGGACTGATTTTTTTCATCACTTAGTATTTATCTCTTAGACTTCCGACTCCCTCCCTTTTATAACCTATCCTTCCGGTGTCATTGACTTCCAAGCTACCTGCTTCCTTTTTCCGACCCTTCAGTGAATCTGGAAAGGCTGACTCGGTTCCCGTCTGCCGGTCTTCTTTCCCTCAACCGACAACAGACCTCTCCCCCGAGGCTTCACTGTTTCAGATCTGTTTGATAAACCCGACTTTTATTTGGTTCGGACTTTTCTCTCACTCGACAACAGACCTTTCTCCCGAGGCCTTACTGTTTCAGATCTGTTTTTTTGGTTCGGACAGGGTCCCCCCTGCTCCTGTCAGGACTTTTCTGTCTCTCTCCTCACCACAGACAAAAGTTTTCCCCTCGTGGTTTTAGCAGCTTCCAACATGGAGAATCTAAGCTCGGACTCCGCTGAAAGACAAATTGGAGACCCCTGGGACCACCCGGATATCTTTACCTCCATCGATGAGCTGATTAACAACCATTATCGTAAAGGAAAACACACCCCAGTCTCTCAGTCCCTTGCTTCTGACACTCCTCCCTATTCCACAGCCCCTGGAAACCCTTTACTGAAGCCTTCCACGGTGTTAGACACTCCACATCAGTCAGCCTACTCTAGGAGTTGTGGGATCCACCCCAAGACAAGCTCTCCTCCCAGCAGAACACCTCCCTTTCCCGCTCAAAAAAAGACATAGAGAGTCTGGAAACCGAAAAAATCACACCCAAAACTAGTGTTGGGCATGGACGTTGGACTTTTTGAGGCCTGTAACCTAGCACTCTGTGCCCTGGTTGGTAGACTTGCCTACAAGGAAAAATGCAACCTGCGTTTGGACGACTGGATCACAAACACCTGGAAGCCCCTTCTAGGATATCTCCCAAAGGTATTATACCTTCAACATGGGTGGATTGGCTTTATTTTTAAGACGCCTGAGGATTCAGTCCGAATTCTGGAAAAGTTCTGGGCGGTTGGTGGTGGAAGTCTCATGCTCAAGAGATGGAGGCTTAGCTTTAATCCGTCTACTGAACACTTCTCTTACAGGCATCTTTGGGTCCTCTTACCAGGCCTCCCTCTGCAACTCTGGAATCAACAGGCCCTTGAGCTCATTGGATCTTCTTTAGGACGTTTTTTAACAGTGGACTCACTTTCCCTGGTCTCGTCTGATCGAAAACTAGCTAAGATATTGGTAGAAATGGATATCCATGCAGGACTCCCGGAAGTCCTGAACATTGACTGGAGAGGCATCCTTATTGCTCAAAGACTCGACTATCTTGGGATCCCGTTCCGTTGTTCTTTCTGCCGTAGAACCGGACACCTGAGACGGGATTGCTACAAGCACACTTCCACTGATCCATAGGCTGAACGGTCGGAGGAGGTCGGTCTCAATGGATAAGATACATAGTCGGAAGATGTGGAAGCAACGTCTACCTCTTCTCAGCAAGCTATGAGTCCTGATTTACAAATTGATACACTGGTAAGTAAGATCAAGTTTTATTGTCCATCGCTTTACAACTCCCTCTCTGCCTGGGAGAGACTTAAGTTAAACTCGCAGGCTTCAGTCTCCCAACAACCGGTCTCCTCTGAAAACCCCTCAGACCTTCCTCTTCCGCCCCCTATCCCTGCTAATCTAGACACCCTGGCTTCCTCTAACCTGCCACTAGAACCGCTTGAACTACTTCCAAGGCCTCTAGTCAACTCTTCCCTCCCCTCGAACAACCTTTCTCCTCTCAGCGACCCCTCAAGTTCACAGCCTCCTGCTGACTCTACTCTTCTTGAACATGAACTTACCCCTCCCCCTGGATACACTGAACAACCTTTATCAGCTCGGGACCTGGAGCAGATGCTTCACAACATCTCACCTGCACCTCCTCTAGCCTTTGACTCTATCCCCATTCCGAAGTATCTCGGCAAACAACTCATCCCACCCTCGGTCAACATTGGCACCACTTCCTCGACCTCGGGAGTTTTAGAGCAACCTGCGACAGCCCCCTCTTGGTCCAGAGGTTTGGGCTCAGAGCTTTCCCCACTCAAAACTCATAGTGTGAGAAAAAAGGCAATTGTAGAGGCTACAAGATCAGCCTCGCTCACTACTGATCAATCTCGGGCACTTAGAGGATTAAAAGCCCAAGCTCAGGCTAAATCATGATCATCATCTCCGTCAACATCAGAGGGGTTGGAGGTCTCCTGAAATTAGCCTCCTTGAGACGTCTCATGGATAAACACAGACCGACGGTTATTTTCCTACAAGAAACACTTGTGGGCGCTGAAGCTGCCAGAAATTTCTTTTTTGCTCTCCGACCAGACTGGATGGCCTATGCGACCAGCTCTATTGGAACCTCAGGTGGACTCTCGGCGGCCTGGGATCCACTTCATTTTGACTTCACCCCGATGCTCAGCCCAGGTGGAATACTTTTAACTGGCACCTGCTTGGAGCTTAACACCTCCCTGACTTTGCTCAATACATATGGACCCTGTCTGGATCGCAAACTTTTTTGGGAGAACTTAGATCGCCTTGGCCTTCTAGCCACTAAAGATCTTATTATAGCAGGTGATTTGAATCTCACGCTCAGCACTAAGGAGATCTGGGGCGACAAGGCAAAGACTGATCCTCTAGCTTCTTTTTTCTCCTCCCTTTTCATAAGAAATGCATTAGTGGATCTAGAGCCGGCAGAACTTCTGCCCACTTGGCGCAATGGGAGAGCGGGCATCTCTGGTATTGAAAAATGTCTGGATCGCTTTCTAATCTCCGAAGACTTGCTAAACCCATCTTACCTGGCGCGGGCCTGGATTGATTTACCTTACATTTCTGACCACACTCCCATCTGTCTTCAGCTTGGATTTAGTAACTCGGGATCGAACTATCCCTTTAAATTCAACTCGGCCTGGCTGCAGGAGCTAGCCTTCGACCAGATTGTCAGATCAACCTGGACTGATTTGTCCCACTTGACTCCCAGAGATGCCCAAGGAAATTTGATCAGGAAATTAAATTTTCTAAGGGCCAAAACAATAGGCTGGCTGAAGAGGAAAAAAGCACAAGAATATTCCTGTCTAAGAAGACTTGAATTACAAATCGCAGCTATACTCAGAATTAAAGCACGGACTGACCAGCATTTTGTTTTTTAAGCTGAATTACATCTTTTAGAGGTTGAACGCGCGCACATCCTCCGGGCTGATGAGGATAGGTGGAGGCTGAAAAGAAGAGCGCTTTGGCTCTCTAGTGGGGACAACAACACTCGTTTCTTTCACCGATTCGCTAGTCACCGCAGAAATAAAAAGTTTATATGGGATTTGGAGAGTGCGGATGGCATATTACTTAACAGCACGGAAGACATAAAACAAGAGGCACACAAACACTTCCAGTCTTTCTACAAAGAAGATCAGCAAATCTCCCTACAGGATTAGATCGATATAGCACAACGTTTTCCTCAGATGGTGACTGTCGAGGAAGCAAGAGCTCTGAACACTCCTTGCACATTAGAGGATATTCATCAGGTTTTAAAAGGCTTTAAAAAAGAAAAGAGTCCCGGTCTCGATGGATGGACTGTGGAACTCTTTCTCCATTATTTCGACTTAATGGGACAAGATCTGTTGGGGGCTGTTGAAAACTCGAGGATCAGTGGATCGGTTAACAAGCATTTAAACAAAACTTTTATAGTCCTGATCCCCAAGAAAAATCATCCCCGCCATTTCTCAGATTACAGACCAATCTCGCTTTGTAATCTCAGCTACAAGATTATAACAAAGATCATTGCCAACAAAATCCACCCTCTTCTCTCCCGGGCTCTAGCAGAGGAGCATCTCGGCTTCCTCAAGGGCAGACAAATTTTAGATGTCATTGGCACCGCACAGGAGTGATTACATAGCATCAAAACAAAAAACTTGCCAGCCATCCTCCTTAAATTGGACCTCAAACAGGCCTTTGACTGCATAAATTGGAATTTCCTAAAGCTCATCCTTATCCAATGTGGATTCGGGACAGCCATTACAAATTGGATGATGGGTTGCATCAATACAGCCAACCTGGCAGTTTTAATAAATGGCGAGGCCACCAATGCCTTCCGCAGTGAAAGAGGGCTTAGGCAGGGATGCCCCCTCTCTCCCCTCCTTTTCATTCTGGTTATAGAAAGTCTCATCATCCTGTTAAAATGAAGTCAATCAGCTGGCAAACTTACTGGAATCAAAGCTTCCAGACTGACTCAAATTCTGCATCTACTCTTCGTAGACGATGTGATTATCATGACTTCGGCTTCCTTGGCTGAATGGACAGAAATTTCTTTTGTGCTAACCTTGTTCTGCTCTGTTTCAGGTTTAAAAATAAATTTTCAGAAATCTTTCTTCTTAGCCTCAGGTGTGAGGGACGCCTTATTGTTGGAACTAAAATCACTTTTCGGTTTTGATATTCGAGATTTGGAGGTCGGTTTCCACTATCTCGGTTACTTCATTAAACCCTCTAGCTACAAAGCTAAGGACTGGAGTTGGCTTTTTGAGAAGTTTGAGCGCAGAATACAACTCTGGTGTAATAGATGTTTATCCATGGGAGGTAGATACATTTTGATCAAGGCAGTTCTGGAAAGTCTTCTG
The DNA here is from genome assembly GCA_010110895.2 of Picea sitchensis. Taxonomy (NCBI): domain Eukaryota; kingdom Viridiplantae; phylum Streptophyta; class Pinopsida; order Pinales; family Pinaceae; genus Picea; species Picea sitchensis. The sequence continues at coordinate 268,058 of SNQJ01S0010516.1, forward strand.
GTGTACTGGATGGCCCTGGCACACATTCCACACTCGGTGCTAAAGAAGCTCTGCCAACCGACTTTTAATTTCCTTTGGAATGGAAGCAAACATAGCATAGGTATCCATATTTGTGGGTGGCAAACCCTCTCAAAACTGATAGCTCTAGGAGGATGGGGCTTGAGAAACCTTCACCTCACCTACCTTGCACTCTCGACGAATACGCTTTGGCGAACCCTGATGACAACGGGCATTTGGAATAAGATTATAAAAGATAAATATATCTCTCACCTGCTGGTCCACACTTGGCTCAGATCTGCCACCTCTTCTCCCCCTGGGGGCTCTCAAATGTGGAAGCACCTACTGAAAGCGCTCCCAGTGCTACTTCATTGGATCGCTTGGCTGTCGGGCTCCGGATCTACTATTGAAGTTGGCAGAGATATGATTCTTGGCTTGGGCAACAAAGCCCTGCTCTCCACCCAATTGCTGGAGTGCCCACATAGTTTAGGCCTTTACTATTTGTTTCAATTAAAAGACACTCACCGAAACAACACTCTTGGTGAGTCCTGGATCACTAGTTCCTTGCTAAATCTAAATTCCGAGCTCACATCCGAATGGAACAGGTACACTCAGCATCTTTCGAAAGCTGGTATTCATTTACAAGATAGACCAGACACTCTAATATGGACAGGGGGTGATAAATCCGGCTACATTTCTGTCCAGAACGTATACAAAGCACTGACTGAAGATTCCGGGCACACCCGAGATATGACTTGGCGCTCTAGACTGTGGAAGTGGAACTGTCCTCTCAAAATTAAATTATTCACTTGGCTTATGACGGAAAACAAAATCCTTGTTTGGGATAACCTTCAGAAACGTGGCTGGTTAGGACCAAATCGATGTAGTTTATGCAAGAAGGATAACGAAACTACTCTCCACCTCCTCATGCGCTGCCATTTCTTCCAGCAAGTCTGGCACCAGGTCTCAACCTCCCTAAATTTTTCAAATCATTGGCTTAGACCCTCAATTTCATCCTGCTTCAATTCTTGGTTCTCAAGACCACAGATATACCTTTCGCTGCCAGCCATTGTCTGTTGGAACGTCTGGTTGGCAAGAATTTTCGCAATCTTTGATGATAAACCCCCTTTGATCTACTTGGTGAAAAATCTTATTCTCAATGCAGTTGTCCGACCTCTTCCGACCATTGCCCGGACAAAGCGCAGATCTATTGCATCTCTCCCTTCTGACAGAGCCATTGCCTGGTTTGACGGAGCAGCTCAACTGGATGGATCTCGTTGTGGGGCGGGGGGCCATATCTCCATCAATGCCCAAACTTCCTACAGATGGACCCTGAATGGCGGACAAGGCACCAACACCAAGGCCGAACTACTGGGGGCGTGGGATTCCCTTATCCTGGCACAAAGGCTAAACATCGATGTGATGATTCTCCTTGGAGACTCGAAAGTCATAATCAATTGGATAAATGATAAAGTTGACCTCCGATCAGCTTCTCTGGAAAGATGGAAAGAGCAAACCTCAGATGCCAGAAGATTGTTTAAGAGCCTCTCTGCCTCCCATATTTACAGAGAAGAAAACACCATTGCTGATCATCTATCAAAGTTGGCTTTATCTTGTCCCCTTGGGTTCTTGACTTTCTCCAGATGGGAGGATGGCAACGAAGGCCCCCCAATCTTACTAAAAATCTGAAGTGGAAGACCAACTGGAGATCGGATTTTGTGGCTTCAAATAACTTTGTCTTGAACAGGACTTGGACTAGTGGCGATCTCCCGGGCAAGATTTCTTTCTGCATGGTTTCTGCCCCGTTCTGTTCTGTCTTGGCCTCTGTTTTGTTATCTTCTCGGATCCGTCCACTTGGTGTTCCATCTACCTTGTCTTCTGGTGGCTGATACGCCTATGGGCCTTAGTGCTTTATACGGTCGTTGTTCCGTATGCTTTGTATATTCTCGGATCTGTCGACTTGGTGATCTTTCTGCCCTGTCAATTGTTGGCTGAAGCGCTTACAGACCTTTGTGATTTGTGCTTTGTTACAGTCCTCTGTTTATGTAAATTATTATATTCTGTTGAATATATAGAGCAATATTTCCGTGGAAAAAAACTAAGAACATGTTACTTTGAAAGTTAAAGAAACATTTTACTGTGATTTATTTATTTTACTTTTTTTGGTAAATTTTGTTGATATTTTTAAAAACTAGAATAAGAAGTTTGACATTAATTTTATTTTTTTCATATACACTTTGTTGTAAAAATAAATATCTTTTAAAATAGTGAAGTTATATATTTTTTCAATAAAAACATTGTAAAAGTAAGTTTTAATATCAATAAAAAAAATTATTTTTTGTTATGTAAACTATAACTAGCAATAAAGAAAATTACTTAGATAGTATATTTATCACATATTATAAGAAATGACATTATTAATGTGTTAAATATATCCCTATAAAATTATAGTAACACATTAATATTATTAATATGGTTGTTGTTACTAATCACTAGGTCCATAAAGATATGTTCAAATAATAATATATGAATAATTATATAAATAAAGTTGTGAAAACTTTATTACCATATTATATTATAATAATTTTTATTTAAGTTTTCTAGCTGTAACTACTTCATACAAAAAGTCTTGACGGGGAAATGACAATAAAGAAAGAGTTATTATGTTCAAACATTTTGAAGCAACTTTTTTTCTAACCTATGTCTATCTAGATAAACATTATAGAGAGAATTGTGAGATCTAATAGAGACTAAAGCATAGCTATACATAAAGTAGAAAAGAAAAACATATTAATTATTCACTTGGAGGGGAGTGCGTGATCATAATACAAACGTTAATGCATTGGATACCATCAGAACTCCAGATTTAAACTCACTTGGGGTAGAGTAGTACTGGGATGGGTGACCTTTTGGAAGTTCTAGTATTGCACCCTTCCCCTTTTGATTTTGGAAAAAGATATAAAATTGTGTGGCTGCGTAGCTCGGGCTCCATGTTCATCTAGGAAAAATACTATCCATCGTCCCTGTCTGTGGCTCGCATGGAAGAGTCAGCACTGTCACTGTCATCCCTGGACTTGTGAATCCATGATTACTGTGGTCATTGGAAATGTTCGCACATGGTGGAGAGTCATTTTTCTAGTCACGTTGTGGGTTGTGCATGATTTATCGATCAAATCGAAGAATTTGATGGGTGTATTCACTTGAAAATAATGGAGTAAGAGTAAATTGTAAGCGTCAGTTGATAGAGTCAGTAGCGTAAGTAGAGTCTAGTTATATGTGGTTTGATGTAACTGACTAAGTAGAGTAGTTTCCTATATAATGATTTAATCAATCCTCATTCATGAATACAGTTTGTTAGCTTTGCCTCACCGTGTGTTAATTTCTCAAATTTCTAAGTTGGTATCAGAGCCACAGGAGTGAGGTGCGGAAATTTCTAGAAGTCCGCAAGTCCCTCCTCTTGAAGGGTGAAACGAAATACTACTGAGACTTTCCGCGCGTTCGAAAACCTCATATTTCCGCAGTGCATATGTGTATTACAGTGTGGAAATATTTAAATATTCCCGCACCCAAATACCTCAGTGCATATGTGTATTACAGTGTGGAAATATTTAAATATTCCCGCACCCAAATACCTCGTGAGGTGCAGACTCCCGGCATTATAAAAGCTGTGTGAGGTGCGAAAACCTGGGTGTTTATGCATGTGTGGGTTCGAGCTGGAGAATGGTCGCGTGAATCCCCATTGGATTGTGAGTTTTTTTTTTGCTGCATGAGCGGGTGAGTGGGTGAGTTCTATGGTATGTGCTCTATTTTCATGATTTCCTCCCTTTAATTGCCACGTAAATGAGCTTGTTGGAATCAGAAAGCTTGAGTTTTTTGGATGAAGGATCACAAATCGTGAAGGTTTAGTTTGCATGCGTGGAGTTTATATAGTTGCATGCATGGGTTTTGAAGGAAAAACGTGAATTTTGAAGGTTTAGTTTGCATGCGCGGAGTTTATATAGTTTCATGTGTGGAGTTTGAAGGCAAATCATGAATTATTTTAAAAAGGGGTTATATTTTAGATTTTGTATGCATATGAAGAGGGGCTTATTCTTATGTATATGCATATGAGGAAGGATCATCATCCGTGAGGTGGAGTTATTATTTAAAGGTGGATGTGTGTATTAAAAAAAAGGAAAAGTTTTTTTCTTTTAAGAAATTTATATTATTTTCATATATAAAGCAGTTTTAAGGTTTCCTTATATTTCTTTTAAGGAAAATGAGAGCCACGGTAGAGACGGATCGGTGGATTTCCAGGCAGAGCGACAGACTTCTTAGTGTTAATATTATGGTAGCTGCGGGAGGTATTTACCTCCATGTGTGAACCTGATGAGAATAGAGGACTCCAGAAAACAAGAGAAAACCCTAATGAGTTGGCTAATAACCCTAGAGTATTGTCGGCTCAAGAAGATAATTAATATTAGGTTATTAGTCTCCAAGAGAAGAAGTCGGCCAGAAATAATAATAATATACTAAACAGACACATATCCAGAAGGAGAAGTCGACCCCAACAAATCTGGAAGAACCACTATAAATACAGGGTGCCAGTTCTCATTTTACAGCATCTCAGAATTGCAGTTCCCAGTTGGTGCACACTGCAGTTCCCAGTTTGGTGCACACATGTGGAGGAGGGTTGCAGGTGCAGCTGCAGCAACAACTAGTTTTCAGTATTGGCTTGGACTATCTCTTGGCTAGGGTTTGGACTATCTGATCAGCTATTGTTGGTGCGTTATCCTTGGATGAAGATGTGATACACCTTGTTTGGCTATCTAGCCTAGGGTTTGCTTCCGGAGTAATTCTCAGTCAAGGTTAAGGTGCTCGGAGGGTGGTTGCAACCTATGGTTGGGTGACGAGGGTATCATCAATGGTAAAACAAGCACACATTCTTCTACATTCTAACAGGTTATGGGCCCACACCACCTTCATTTAGCCTAAAAATCTGGAAGGAAACATAGCCGCTAGGATATTGAGCTTGCTGAGGAACTTTCGTTAGGGTTGCTAGTAGGAGAAGCTTCCAAAACACTGTAGCTAGGGTTACTAGCAGGAGCAGTTGCAGAAACCCTAAAACTCACGTTGAGGCACCTTAAGTGAAGAGATTGACCTAATCTCCAGATAGATTAGTGCTCCCTAGCCCAGCGCATCTCCTGGTACTCTCAGAAAGCCAAGATGTGAAGTTTGAATTTCTGGTCAAATCTAGGGTTTGACCAAGTCAAGCAGCCATGACGAACTCTATGAAGTCTGAGAGAAATTTAGATGGAGCCTCTAACTTCAGAGCATGGAAGACAAGGATTGACTTCATCCTTGCCAAGAATAAAGTGTTGGATATCGTGAAAGGAAAGATCGTGAAGCCAGAGTTTGAAGAAGGAAAAGAGAAGGAACCACAGAACGTTGCAGCTATGGAGAAGTTCAAAGATGTTGACATCAATGCATGAGTATCATAGTGGATTCTATAAAAATACCACTTGATACCCTACATCTCCCATCCTGACTCATCAAATAAGATGTATGATGCCCTAACAAATCTCTTCTTAGTCAGAAACATTGGACAAGTTATGAGTCTGAAGATGAATGATGATGACAGCATAACATCATACTTTGTAAGAATCTCCCAGTTAAGAGATCAACTACAAGCTATTGAAGAGATCACTTCAGAAAAGGAATTGTTGAACATAGTACTCAATGGTCTTCCCAAGACATAGGATGCATTTGCCGCAAGCATGAACACAAGGAAGGAGTATCCGACATTTGAAGAACTTTGGAGTTTATGTGCTCAAGAAGAATCAACGATCAGTGAAAAAGAGAAACCCCAAAAGAAGTACGATAATCAATCCTTCACAGCAAGATTCAAGAACTTTAGGAACAAAAGGAAGTTTGGTTCAAGGAGGAAGCCAAATCAAAGAGAAAGACTTTTCAAAAGTACAATGCTTCAACTGTCAAAAGTACAGTCACTCCAAGAATCAATGTCCCGAGCAAAAGAAAAGGAAGGAGAAACACGAAGCATCGATTATCGAAGAAAAGGAACCTACAAAGAAGACTAAGAAGGATGGAAGAGACTTCTTCTTCTAAAAGGTAACAACACTCTTCTTATTCCTTGTACATATCTTGTTTGCATCGTCTCTGTACATATCTTGGAAGATAATGTTTTCCAAGAAGAATTATCCCTGGAAGAACAAACAAGATGAAAATGGATATCATTAGATAATACACATGAAAAGATGAGATACAAATCATGTGGAAGCTATTAAATCAATCATGAAGAAACTCAGTAGAAGCAAAGACAGAAAGAATTCAGCAATCGAGAGGAAATTGGAAAAAGACTTATGATGTTTTTTGTAGAAGACAACAAGATGGAAGTGTGGACTCTGTTAGACAAGAAAGCCAATTATATATTGCAGAAGACAATAAGGTTGCAGATGGAAGTGTGGACTCTATTAGACGTAGGGAGGCGATTATATGCACTCTTACATGAAGCAAGGGTTAGGAGGGAGCTAATCCTATGATCCATTGAAGATGATGGAATATATATATATATTCATGGTAGTAGCCATGAAAGACAGTACGTGTTCAGTTCAACCGCAGAAGAAGACTTCTTCGAAGAGAAGCCTTAAAGTATTCCTGGTTGTTCATCCAGATCTGTGATCTTATGATGAAAGAAAAAAAAAAAGTGGAATCTCTAGGGCATGGA
>SNQJ01S0010517.1:0-10095 GCA_010110895.2 Picea sitchensis
CATGTTCAAGAGCGACACTTACTGCCAATTAATATGAATACGAGAACACATCCCTTTCCCAAATTTTTCCCCACCATTTCTGGCGAGTACCTCTTTATTTTTACACAAGCTTGAGGAGGATAACATATGCTTGTTGATATAAGCTCATCCTTCGGATAAGTCCTTCAAAGTATGTTTAACGAACCCTAGGAAGGAGTGGTTTTGTCCCGTTACGGGTCTGTCGATGTTTGTTTAACGAGTCCAAAGATATAAAACTCGAAGGTTTTTCATGATTATAGAGTATGGAAAAACAATTAAAAGAGAACTCTCTCAGTTCCTTTTTCGTAAAATAGTTTTATGAGACCGAAAAAGAGATAAATTATCACCCAACAGACTCTTTCTTCAAATACTTTAACGAGCTTGAAAATAGCAAGGTCGCTCGGCAATCTTTTCATGTTTAGAGAGTCTAAAAAGAGCTTAAAGAGGACTCCAGGGGGGTTCCTTTTTCGTGTAACCTTGTTGAGCCCAAAAAAGTGATAAAAGTGTGCTCGATCGCGTTCTCATGTATTTTCAAGCATGAGAACAGACAAAGACCAAGCTTGAGGTTTTGTACAAAAACCATAAAAAAACAAACGAAACATGCAATGAAGAAGAAAAAATATCTGCATCCCTGTGCATGAACATCGAGGTCGTTACGTCTGCAAAAGTCGCACTCATAAGGGTATTAGGCATTAGGTTTTAATAGATAAACAATTATAAAATCCAATAACAAATGGTAAAAGTAAATGTAAAGGGTAAAATTTCTTTTTACCATAGTCATTTTAACTTTACCAATATTTGAGTCCAAAACCCCTCTTTTGCCCTTGAATTTTGGTGCTCGATTGCAAGAGTTGCGAGCATCCATTCGACAAACCGTCTCCGGTAGTGAGGTAAGCTCCTTGTCCTCTATCTTTTCATGGTTTGATTTTTCATTTTCAGTGGAAAAAATCATAGTTTTGAGTTTGTTTTGGGGGTTAAAGTTGTGCTCAGCCATTCTCGCATGCCAGCCACACAGGGCCTGCGAGAATGCCTCATTCTCGCAGGTGACCCCACAGACACCTTCGAGAACCTCGTACTGTGCCTAAAGGGCACCTGTGAGACTTGAAAAGTGGAAAATTGTTTAAAGTTTTGCTCAAAAAGATACCAAGTGTTGAATAGAGTTACTAACTTTCTTCTTATGCTTCCTATGCAGGTATTTGGCCATCACCATGGTTCTGGAATGGCATGAAAGAGAGCACGAAGAAGATGATGCCATTGTCGGGAATCATCTGGCCACCGTTGCCTCTTTATGAGACTGTGGTCTTCTGAAATTCTTTTGTATCCCACGTATGAGGGCCCAAGTCAGGTTATTGGAGTACCTTGTGCATATGTGGGATCCTGACCAACAATTATTCCATGTAGGGGTCCACACATTGTCCTTGGATATCGAGGAAATTTACTTCTTGACAGGACTGTCATGGCGTGGGTACCATGCGAGCCTGACTGGTAGCAGAGGTGGTGGGTTTCCCATGAGTGAGTACTGTCGTAGAGGCAGAGAGGAGCAAATGGAAAGTAGCCATTTGGGGAGTGCGGGATTTGACCCTTCGCACTATTTTGTTCACCATTGCTCGTATGGCTAGGAGTGCTACTCCTCACATGGCTCTCTAGAGATACTTTCAGTATTCCATAGAGTGTACTGAGCCTCGAGTTTTTAACTGGGCAGACACAGTGCTTCGTAGCATGAAGCGACAGTTGACCAAATGTAGGCGAGGCAACCTGAAGCAATTCAGGTACGGGTCTTTGTTGGTGTCCTTATTTCTTGAGAGAGTTCCCTTAATGACGTTGCAGGTTGAGTGGGCTTTACCAACTCCAACAGATCCAAGAATGTTGAGGTGGTGTCAGCTCATGGCCTGGCACGTAGCTAGACCAATTATCAAATATAATGATGCCTTCTTTGACTGGTTGCGACCACATATGTTGATGGTCGATGATTATGCCTACGCCAGGTTGGACTTTCGAGGAGATCCAAACTTGGTCCTACCCGAGGGCGCTCAGTGGGGGGATCTTGGTAAGAAGTACACATTTTTATTTTTAAATTTGTTTGTGAATTTTATCATATGCAAATATTTTTTATGTTCATCCAAGGTCTAAATACAAAATTCTTTTTTGATGAAACAGACGTGGGACCTTACCGACCTCCTGGTACTTCTCCTATTCAACGACGAGGATAGGTGGCTCCAATGCCACGATGGGACGCTGAAGATTATGAAGCGATGGAACAAAACCTAGAGGGTTTGACAGTAGACATTCCAGACAAGCCCCTTGGAGAGGTTCCACGACGTTATCAACATCATACAGTAGGAGTGTCAGAGTCCATTGGTCGACTGCTTCGTAGGGTTGCCTAGGCAGTCGTGTGTTATCATGAACGTCATCCATGATGTCACTTTGTAGAGGCTATGAGCTTCAGATTTTGAAATTTTGGTCCTCGGACATAACTTTTTGTAAAAACTTTTTTGATCGTTATATATACATACGACTTCTACCGGTTTATCTTGTGTTGTGTGAAAATTGATGTGATTGATTTATAAATGACCCAAATTTATGTCTAATACATAGTTAGCTAATGCATCAGTTAATGTATTTAGACGTCTAGGAATATGTTGATATTCAATATAATCAAAATAACGTTCCAAGAGGAGAATTCGCAAATACACCTGTAACAAAGTAGGACTTCGAATAGTATAGACATTACTTAACTGTAGTACTACGAGCTGTGAATCGAGTCGCACAACCAAATGACGGATTCCGAGCAAGATAACATAAATCAACAATTCGATAACGACGCTAAACTCTGCAATATTGTTGGTCGCACGACCGAGGCACACACCTCGTAAAGATACAAGTTCGTTTGTGGGGGCGTAAATTTCCCATGCAGCAGAAGCAAGGTTCTGAGTACTACAACTAGCGCCATCAGCGAAGCCAATGTAGGGTAGCGAAGACTCCGACATATGGAAATCAAACACAATGTCACATAAGGGAAGAGACCAGATAACGACAAAAGCAAGCTACAGTAACACACAAGAAGTATGATACAATAAAAATACAGGTACTCGTGCACATGTGATCTTATGCATAGTACTTCTTCAAGTACAACCCATTTCTGGGTTCACTCAAAGGGATACCATCGTAATCTACTAAATCATAAGCCCCTTTTTCCAAAAATCGTCTAACGATATAAGGACCTCACCACATGGCTTCAAATTTTCCAGCTCCTAGCATATCTCGATCTTGTTCATAGAGGAGAACGAGATATCCTTTGGAGAAAACGTGAGGCTTGACATGTTTGTCGTATTGGGCCTTGACACATTTTTTCTGAGCTTCTATGACTAGGGTAGCATCGCGTCGAGTTTCGTCTAATTGCATAAGATACAAAAGACATTCTTCCTTAGCAGAAGTGTTTGGTAGGAGTTCAACAACTAGTTTTAAAGAGGGTATCTCGCATTCGATCGGGAGAATGGCTTCCAAACCATAGACTAACCAGAAAGGTGTAAACCCAGTAGTGGACTTGACGGATGTCCGGTAAGCCCACAATGCCAAAAACAACATTGTGTGCCAACTTGTTTTGTGAATCCTTATCATTCGTCAAGGCATAGTTATGAGAACTTTGATAATTTCTTCGACTTGGCCGTTGGCTTGTGGGTAATAGGGCATTGAGTTTTCATGGCGAAGACCCAACTTTCCAGTGAGTTCGTACATCATGAAGTTTCTAAAGTGACTACCGTGATCAGTGACGATAGCCTGGGGAACACCAAAATGAGCTATGATGTGATTAAAAATGAATAATGTTGTGGTCTTTCTAGTGTTGTCAAATGTCGGCGTCGCCTCGGCCCATTTCGTAAAGTAATATATGACTACAATAATGTATCCATGCCCCCTGGCCGAGTGGGGGTGACATGTCATGAAATCGATGCCCCATTGGGACAAGATTTATTGATATCCCTATAATCAACGCATACACGGATTGTGCCTTGTTTCTTGTCGATCGGGACAAGATTGGAAACCCAGTCAGTGAGGGCCACCAGATAAATAAAGACGGATTTGAGAAGTTTCTCGACTTTGAGATTGATAACAACCTCTTTATGTGGGTGAATGGGATGAAGGCGTTGTCAGACGGGTTTAGCGTCGGGGGTCGAGATCTGTTGGTAGTTCTCGATGGTATGTTTCTCTAGAAAGAGAATGGAACGATGATGTCCATCGTCCCAAGGGGTGTCTTCCATGATAGACATGATCATCTCGTCTGTGGGAAAAATGACATGGAAAGGATCTAGAGATAACTCACCAAGAGAGGGGATAGAAGGGGTTGCCGATTGAATGGCATGATAGGCGGATTCGAACGAACTTAACGACATTTCTTTGTCGTAACGAAGATGATCTCCAGGGTCAGGTACCATCCATGGGTCGTGAGACGTAGGAGTTCCATGAATCGAGGTGGAGATCATGTTGATGGAAACAATGGACGAGCATGGAACATCGGGCGGTGGAATGGGGAAAATACCCATTATCGAAGAGCCTTTGAGAAGGCCTACACTGACGTTCTCATAACCCGGTGGGGTTTTAGCGATGAACGGTATGTTGCTAGTACGAGTATCTGAGTTAAACAAGGCTAATTGGTCGACGGTGACTACCTTTTCGTGATGTGGGAAACGTACAACATGAAAACAAGTCGACACAACTACGCACATGGAATTGATCCATCTACGACCAACCATAAGATTGTAATCAAGAGGAGTGTCAAATACTTCTACTTCGACTTAGACCGTTTTTCCTTCTAGCATAATTGGCAACGAAGGAAAGACACCGTAGGGTTTAAAATCGGATCCATTGAAGGCTTTGAGAGTGTTCCGGGGTTCATTCAAAGAGGGAGAGCCAATGGCTTTCCAGTAGGTAAGAGACATGACACACGTCGAGGCACCCTCGTCGATAACGGTTCGAAAAATGTTTTTGTCAAAGACAATCACTTGGATTTGGAATGCGAGTTGAGGGGGTAACCTTGGAATGTGATCTTCCAAGTCAAAAATTATTAAATTTGTGTCCGTTGGGTCGATTCCACCGATAGCTTTCAACAATGCTTTCCATTGTGTGGGACAACTTTGAAGGATTTCGAGGGCTGACATCGCAGAAGGTGCTTGGGCCAGATCTTCAACAATGTTGTAGTTCTGGGTAGCACGGGCATGAGGATTGAAAGTCGATTTCCGAAAGATGCCCTTTAGGGGGGTTCGAAGAAATGTGTCAAGGCTCGGTCATTCGAGATGAAGAGGAACATTGGTAGGTGGAGTCACGGGAGAGGGTTGTGCCAATGAAGGAGGTGGGTCATCAACATTCTCTTTAGAGGGAGAATAATCTTTGGCTCGAGTGGTGAGTGCAATGTCGTTCTTCTCTGAATCGCCAGTACACATCAATACATAGGATGTAGTAGAAGGGGAGGGTTGGTCATGAATGACCAATTGGGCATGTTGTTGATATGGGAAGGGTTGGGACAAAACAGCCGGAGTAGGTGGTTTTGGGGCTCCTTGAAGGAACTTAGTGACCTCGACGCGTCGTGGACAATCCTTCGTGTAGTGATCATCACCACAGATAAGACAAGGGTATCGAGGTTTGCGCTTATCCCTATCGTCAATAGGTGGAGTTTTGGTTCTCTCTACTTGAGAAGTATTTTTGTCCTCCTTATTCTTACCCCTTCCCTTTTTGTATTTGTTTTTACCGGTTGGGGTATATTGAACCGCATTTACCTCAGAATTCTTGCGGGTGGGAGGGGCAGGAAATGGAGCATTTTGAACATTAGAAGAAGCAGGTTTGGGGTTGGTTCTTGAGGTGGAATGTGGTTGGGCATGGAAAGTTCCAATCACATCGTCGGCTGCATGAGAAGCAGCTGGAGTAGTTGAAGTGGTGGAAGTGGAAGGATGAGGTGCGTCAGGTAGTAAGTCGTAAAGGGTACTCGTTTGTGAGTAAACGAGGTCAAGGTATTGAGCACGACTTATGGCCTGATCTTCCATTACCACTCCACCCATGGTGATGTCACGACCAATGTCGTTCACAAATGATTTTGTGAACCACTCTGCCAGCAACTGATCAGGAAGTTCGAGTTTGATGAGACGTCATCTCCATCGCCACTCATGAATGTGATCGGATATATGAGTGTTTTTTTTTTTTTAAGAACTCAAAATCTCGGTCCCCGTTTCATAATGGATCAGTAACTGGTAGTGGGTGAGGAAGGCCATAGCTAGGGTGTTGAAGTTAGCGAAGAAACCTCATGGTAATTCTATATACCACTTCACAGTAGAACTTGTGAGGGTCCTTTGAAAAAGATGTAAACGAATAGAGTCATCCATCAATGAGTTGGATGAGCACCAGAGGTGAAAAGTCATGACATGATTGTTCGGGTCCTCTCCTGCTTTTCCGTCAAATTTAGGGATGTTCGATGGTAGCTTGGCTGGTATAGCGAGCCATTGGGGAGAGTGACGAATTGGATCATTTAAAATCCGTGACAAGTCCGGGAGATCCAAAGTGGCCAATAAGGGTAATTGTCGATTCACATGCAGGTACTGGTGGATTTGGGGAGGAAACCCTGTCGGCAAACCAATAGGACCATAAGCAGTCTGCATATAATGTGAAGACCCAGACAGATTCGGTGGTGGTTGTAGAGGAAAGTATCTCATGGGATTGTATCCTTGAATAGGGACGTGAGTTTGAGAATTTGAGCCCCAAATAGGATTGGACGTGCCTGGATATGGTTGGACTATATTACGGGGTATAACGGATGCAGCTGGAAGCTGTTGCCCCCTAGTCAATTGAGGAGTATGTTGTATCAGATGATTCCAATACTGGGCCAAGGATGGAGGTATGTTTTGTCCATAAGGTGGATTCAGTGGGGGTTGTCCTCCAATCGGGGGTTGTGTTCCAATTGGGGGCAGTGTTCGAATTGGGGGTTGTGTTCCAATAGGGATTTGCGTTCCAATAGGAGTTTGCCTGCCAAGGGGGGGTTGAGTCAAACCTCCTTGGTGAAATTGTCCACCAACAGGAATCTGGTAATTTGGTGTGAATGATGGAATAGTGCCACTAGGATTAATGCTGCCAGTGGAGGATGAGAAAGGTCCTCCAAAAGGGGGTTGAGGAAGTGTCGAAATGAAACCAGGAAGAGAGTTCCCAGAAGAAGAGGGACCACCAGGAGTGTCGGATGGGGTTTGTGTAGGAGTGGGAATAGAAGCATTCAATGCATGATACCCAGGTGGTAGTGTCAGGGTGACACTGGGCGAGAGCGGTGTGTTGATGGGGGCTTGAATAACCATGGTAATCCCGATGTGAATACTCATAGTATCTGTGTAATGGACCATTTCTATAGGGATGTTCAAGATGTGGTCAGATCGCGGGGCGTCCGTACCATGAAAATAATAGATAGTAGTAAACGGTACTGTGTCTGGGTTAGAGGTTTCGGAGAGCACAGGTGAGATGATGATTTCAACGCCTAATCCTGTACCAAAAAGGTCCCGTCTAAAAACTCCCATAGACCAAAAAGGATCTTGGCCCTCTATTCCTAGAAAGGGTCCAATCAGTGATCCAGAAGACACAACAACTAAGTCTCCGGAAGAATTCACTCGCATAATCTGTCTCTCAGAATCAGGGTGAAGTCGAAATTCCTCTCGAGTATTGGTAATTCGGAAATGTTCTAGAGAGTCGGTTCATTCCACTTGTGAAGTGGTAACGTATTGGACTTCACTTTTTTTAGGAGAGCCCTCAGGTGAGCTTGTAGGAAGGGGTTGCGAACCTTCCAAATGCTCTGGAGATAAACCCTGCATTCTACATGAATGACATGGAGGATCTATTTTGAACGAGTTACAAACTTATGAAGAAAATATTATGGTCAACTTGGGTAAACAAACAACAGGCGCTAGTAAACAAAATCTAGGAAACAAAACCAAGAAAACAAGACCTTCCAATTCCGAAGTCACTAGTTGGTGATGAAATCCAACGTCGCAACAATGAGATGAGAAGGGGCTGGGCTAGGGTGGAAAAGTTACGCTGACAACCTGATTAACGAACTTACACCTTGGTGCAAACTCCCACACATAATCGTGGGTATACCCTCCAAGGAGCCCAAGTGAGTTTAGCCAATGTCGATTCCAGGTACCATGAAGACTTGCCCCTTCAAAGTCACCTTGTGTAAGACCCTAAGAAGATAGGCCACTAAGTTTACCACTGACAACGATAAAGCCTGGGGGGACAGTCAACAGTCCGATCCACACGCAAGGGCATGGTATCTAGCCTAAAATCAACTCAAGAGGCTTCCACTCATCATTGTGGGTATACCTCCAAGTGACCCCCGTACTACGTGTAATCTCTACACCGATATCAACAAAGCAGGGTGAGTAGCTCTGTCAATATCAATGCGACCTCGGGTTTGACCCTTGTGTGAGAAGGGCTTCCCAAGACAAAATGTTGTAAATGGAATTTGACACTCCTTAAGACAAGATGTTATTGTGTGTTTCGTGCTTTGGAGAGTGCATCTCTCTACCTATTCCAAAGTGCTAGCCTAGCTAAATGTTAGTGTAATAGAGCCCTAGAAAAGAGTTACTAGTTAAATTTTAAAATTTGCGCAATGTTATTAATGGTCGTTGTTACTCAAAGGAAACAGAGATGAAACCGATGTTGTGAGAGACTCTGACACAACAATGCATAGATAGGAATGAAGTATATCAATTTTCGTTCGATGAATCCTATGTATGGGAGGGAAAGAGAAATGTTATGGAACAATCTTGAACTACAATATACAATTTTCTTTGAAATGCAATCTCAAAAAATCATGCAATAATGACAATTCTCTATTGGTTCTTTTTCAATAATTTCAACAATGGATTTTCAATATTTTCAAAGATGAAAATGCTTTTGAAAGGAAAAAATGTTGTTTACTTTTCAAAAAGGATCTACACCATGATGGTGAAAGTGAGTAAAACCAAAAACTAATGAACAAGCAATAAACAAAAACCCAAACCAATCTTTCAATGGAAACAAAAATGACAAGTAGACAAAACTAGTCTTTTCAATTGCATGAGAAAAGTAATCTTCCAAATAATGAGCAAATGAGAAAGACAAAGAATCCCAACTTTCAAACCGATCACCAGTTCTTAACCAAACAAACACTCAGATTCCAAAATCAGAGAGTATATCTTTGCTAAGAAAAGTCAAGAGATGAGAGTCGAGAAAAATATGGACAGGAAGAGCCTTTGATTTCCGAAGACTGGTCGAGCACAAAATCTGAAGACAAAAAAACATCAACCAATGGTCCAAGAAGTTCTTTTCAGACACCTATACTGATCTGGGCATCTGAACATGCAAAAATCTTAAATCCAAAAATTTTAAAAGAGGGTTCGCAGGCTATCAGTATTGCATAGTGTGAGAATGGGTCATTCTCGCAGGCTAGCTTTGAGCAGAGTGAGAGAACCTCGCACTGGACTTAAAATAAAAGTGCAAACTCAAAGTATTATCGCAGGCCACTGTGGGTTTCAGTGCGAGAATGCCTGAAACTAGGAAAATTTTTGGAAAAAGATAAAAAAATTGAAGGGACTTCTGGACCCAGAGGGTCTATCAGGATGTCCTGAAGACTCGGAGATTGATAGAAATGGAGAAAGGTAAGGCAAGAGAAAATGGCCAAGGAAAAACACCAAAAACCACAAAGAAATCGGGTTGCCTCCCCAGTGGAGTCATCAATTTTGTTATCGGACTAATCAGTAGGTGCAGACACTAACAGATCTCCCTAGATCCACCTGGATCTAGAACAAAATAGGACAGGACATGACTCTTTCCCTAAGTTATGACCATTGAATTAGCTAGCAAAGAGGAATGAGTGACATACCTTCGTATCGCTTCCTAGGGTATTTGTTGCTCCCGCTTCTCTCTAGTGCTATCGTGAGGTCAAGACCAAGACAACACAAACCAACCAAAGTGAAGATAGCAAAATACATTCAATCGTCAACTTATGTGTATGATCAAGGAATTACACAATAAAGTAAGAATGACTTTATGGGAGAAGGACATGTCACTGTA
>SNQJ01S0010517.1:28945-53538 GCA_010110895.2 Picea sitchensis
GGGGGGCTAAGGGGGAAGCAGAGTACCCCTAGCATTTGGCTGGGAGGTACAGGTGTAGTCTCTACGGTCAGCGAGCAAGGAGCGGGCGGA
The DNA here is from genome assembly GCA_010110895.2 of Picea sitchensis. Taxonomy (NCBI): domain Eukaryota; kingdom Viridiplantae; phylum Streptophyta; class Pinopsida; order Pinales; family Pinaceae; genus Picea; species Picea sitchensis. Next base: position 29,036 of record SNQJ01S0010517.1, read on the forward strand.
CGACGTTCGAGGCGAGCAAGAAGGAAATGGTATGATTTGTATTTTAGTCGGTTAGAATACTTTACGACTTACCCTGGTTGATAAAATTACTTACCTCCGTTATTGGCGTGGTGATGGAATTTTTTATGGCTGTTACTTCCCTCCGTTAATAAAGTTATTTACCATTGTTGTTTATCTCACTGTTTTGTTTTAAGGAAATAAATTTGCGTTTGGGGGTTTCTTGATGTCAAATTTTTTTATTTCAATTTAGATATCTATTTCATAGAAAAAGCTTCAAGAAATGATTACCTAGGAAATCTGGAAAACCAGATCTGGTGCAAAAAATGTTTTCAATGGATGTTTGTTCGTACCCAAGACAGTTCCACTGTTTGTTACACTTCAGAAACTTGTGCCTTGATCCTTTTGTGTGATATGGTTTTCATGATTACTACTCAGGGTTGTTTTACGGGGTGACGGACCTGTCAATTTCTTGACAAAACTATCTGACTGCAAACTTCTAGTATGAACCACAGTTATTGATATTCACATCTTTGACAGTCTGAAAACGAGATTCCTACATCCATGTTGATTGCGGTAGCATTTGGCATTACCATACTGTTAAATGCAGTATTTTCAATAAGTGTAGCAGCGTTTGTAAAGGTCACTGTACCCTTAAATCTTGTAAATTGATCCGTGAACTCAACAAGTTCTGATAGGCCTTGAAGTTTGTAATTTAGTCTCGAATTTGGCGATTAAACTTTTGCAATTTCTGCAACAACTGATAAATTGTACTCGCCAAATCCCGTGTTCGCCCAATAGAATAATGGACTAAGTGGGCCCTAAATGCTGCACGTCCTGTGTGTTCCTTCTTCGAATTTCTGATCGTAGCAAAAATTGAACCAGTCCCGTTTGTTTTCCTTCTAGGCATTTCGCTCAGGGTTTCTTTTTATTTTTATGACCAGTTAATCTGGAAATCGTTGTTCTATCAACCAGTGTGGATTTTTCGTTGAGTTTTGGATATGAGGTTTAGTTCCGGCATCGAGCGTTGGCTTTTTTGTTGAATATTGGGTAGGAGATTCATGCATCGTGGTCAACTGTGCGGTGGTTGACTGTGTTTCTGGTTTTCCCTCCTCTTTTCGTTGTTGGTTGACTGCATAAACCACCACTGTCTCCAGTGTTTCCCCAGCCTTCCAGACAGAACCCGAGGCTAGTGGGCACCGTCCTTAATTGGGCGTCGGTTCTGGAACTCAGCGCAAGAGAGTTTGCGACTGGTACTGTCGACTCATCCCTTGGTTGGATGGCTTTCCCTTAAATGTGGCCTTGCTGCGCCTGGTTGAGATGGCGCTCACCTGTGTCCCCTTTTGTTTAAATGCAGAACCTGGTCATACCTGTAGCCTCACAGTCGATATGGTGGAGTTATCCAGCGACTGTCCTGGCGTCCTTGGGCGCTGAAAATTTTACTGGAAGCCGGTGTGTAATTGTAGTCTGACATCTTTTCTGGCAGCCTGTGCGTAAATCTCTAGGATCTGAAATAACTTCTAACATTAGCGATAGGGTTCCCTGGGCTACTCGACGATCGCTTGCTAAAATTCTCGGACTTGACCACTTAGATAAATCCAAGAGTTCTATCGTTATTTGCGTTAGACAAGATGACCGACGGATATGAGTATTGACTCATTGTTCGGTCCAAAATGAGTAATGTTTCAGTAGAACTGTATGAGTATTGTCTTTTAAATTTTGTCATTTAAAAAAAATATCGCTATATTATATATTGCCTTTTTAAATTTTGATACTTTTAAATGTGTCATTTTTAAATATTGTCATCTTTATATATTAACAGTTTTTAACCATGATGTTACATTGTTTTTTATAATTGTGACGTTAATTATAAATATGAGGTTAACTTATATATTGACAGGAGTATTGTCTTTTTAAATGTTGTCATTTTTAAAAATAATATCGCTATTTTATTTATTGCCTTTTAAATTTTGATACTTTTAAATGTGTCATTTTTAAATAGTGTCATTTTTATATATTGACACTTTTTAACCATGATGTTACATTGTTATTTTTAATTATGACGTTAATTATAAATATGAGGTTATCTTTATATATTGACAATAGGGTAAGCGCATTGTCATTTTAGTGGAATTGTTACTAACATTTTACTGTTATGAATAATGTAATTTGACACGGTAATCAGATGTATGGTGACTGTAACTTATATTGTTAAGATGATATGTAAAGGTAACGCTATGGGTTCACATTGTTTCTGAAATATGCAAGGGTATTATTTTGCAACATAGTATAGAGTGTAGTTGAGAAGCTAACTTACAAAAAGGAATGGCGTTGTTATTATTGCATTATTAATGAAATTTATGATCATAATGACATCGAATTATGAGCTCTTCATGTTTATTTGAATGCTTCTATCTTGTAAGGTCATTGTAAATCTTATGGTTGTAGCATATAAGAGGGATTGTAACTATGGTCGGGACATGTGATATAAACGTAAGGTGTTTAATATTTCATGGCAGTGTTATTGTAACTTTCATTGCTATTAATAAACATTTACGGTGTAATAACCTTGATTTAAGTACAATAGATTTTATGAGTCTGTAATGAGGGTGTTGTTCCTTGTAGATAAAGTTGTACTTGGTTGATAAACCTTTCGTGTGTTGGGACTGTTTTGTCGGGTGGGATGTAGACACCCCCAGGTAGCCTTAGGAGATATGTCTGTGTGTGTGATTATTTTTTGTAAAGAATCCAGTGCCGTATCAAGAGTCTCAGGCCCTTTAAAGGCAGGGTTTCCACTCTTGCGACACACCTGAGGGGATTACTAGTTTCTGCCTGAGCAGTTGGCCAGGAGCCTATCTGACCTTCTCTCTCTCCGAAGAAGAGGACTAAGATTAAACGCACTGTTTTCCTGTGCAGAAATAGTAAAACCTACTACCATGGATTCTTCCTTCTGTGTTCGTACGGTACCTAACCCAATATGTCGTTTATCGTTTGAAGATACTTGTTGTGCGTCTTATGTCCTTGGTCGTTCATGCTTGTAGTTACTAGTTGTGTGCCTTATGTCTATGGTCGTTCATGCTTGCAGTTGCTTGTTGTGTGCCTTATGTCTTCTTATTGTGATCTTCGTGGGTGCGTCTTGTTAGTCGTCGGGTGGCATCGTAGGTTCCGGTGTGTATGTTTCTGTTACACGAGCGCACACACCTTAAAAAAAAAAAAATTGGCACTTGTTATCAGAGTTTTTGTCATACTTAGGAGGACATTACATTCGGCAACACCTGCGAAGCAGATGAAGTATCACCCAAGGTAGATGAAGGGGGGTTGCAGGACTCAAGTGTCTACAACCTAGTTGGAACACAGATCTGTGATTACAATACTTAACAAAGCACTTGGCAGTTAACATTCATTATTATTTATCCCTTATCCACTTCGCAGGAGAAAACCCTAATTACAGAACAATGCAGTATTCAACAAGATCTAACACATCCAAGCACTTAGCATATAGAAATAGATCTGATCTAGTATTCATTCACATTACTAAGCACTAAGCTACTATATCAGATGCATCTAACATATATTGTTATACTAAGAATAACTCAAATAACAATCATAATGCACAAAGCAACCATAACACAGGATATACGTGGTTCACCCCCAGCGTAGGGCTACGTCCACCAACTCTTCATCTTTTTTATTATCTTTTGTCAATCTCCTTACATGCACATAACATCAAAACCCACTTTGCATAGGACAGGAGATCTGCGTGCACCTCGCCAGATCCTACTTCCCCAAGTCAGGTCACATCACAAAGCCTCTTTACAGTCACTTGCACTTATCTCTACAAGTTCTCAACACAAAATATGCACAACGCTAACTCAATCACATAGATCCAACTACTTACATCACTTGCACTCAACACAATATAGCACTTAACACCACACCTCTCTCTACTTACATTTCCTAGCTTTCTATTTATACATTGCAAAAGGGCCTAAGCATGGGTAAACCCATGAGCTGACATCCCATACCCGTTACATAAACCTGAAACCCAAAAAGTCCACAAAAAGGGGGCGAGATCCCACGATCTCCGCTTCGCTTGGCACTATGTCTTTGATCAACCTATGTCTTTGATCAACCTGTCAAAGTCCGAAAATGGGTCAAACATGACCAGTGTTTCTACAAAACCTGGTCAAGGGCCAATAATACCTTAGGGTCCATTTTCATCATCAATAGGTCCCATCATGTTTGTTAACAATATTCATCAATGACCAGTAATCAAATGTTTTCTATCACGCTCGACATTAACTCATTTATTCACATACTATATAATTGTACCATCGAGGTTGGGATGAATACCTTGGGCCTAGGGGAATTAAAACTCAGAAATGGAGATTAACCACACAATAATAGTGAGGCCACAAGGGCTTACACAAGTGAGACTATGCTCACACTCTGCATACAAATTTATAGGATAGGATAGCCTCTAACAATCTCCTAAAATCATGGATCTGAAAACCAACCAAAGAATAAACTAGCATACAATAGAAATTGGTTCTAATAATTTCCTAACTACGGAATTTCGTCATTATTCTCCAACACTCCACCTTAATGGAGAAATTGATTAAATACAATGAAAACACATAACATGCCTAACAGTCTTAGTCTCAGCTAGGCTTACAAATTAGCAATTTCATCTTGACCTTTCTTGTTGTCAGATAATGATGAAGATGGAGCTTCTTCATGGGCTTGCTCCTCCAAATATGTTTCATTTTGACTATGTTCTACTTCACTATCATCTTGTCTTTGTTCTTCTTCATTTTTGAACTTGGCACCTAACTATCACTCTTTTCCCTCAACACTTCTATAGGTTCTTGGAAGTGTTTATTTTTAATGTTTGCAAATTCTTCCAACTTCTCATAAGTGGGTTTCTTCCCTTTCTGGATACAATCATCAATGTCCTGCTCAATGGAATGTTGCAATATCAATTCATAATAATACTTGATTTCTTTCGGGCTCCAAACCATAAAAATTGACTCAATATTTTCTTTGTCAATTTCTTCATTTTCTTCCATGTTTTCTTCATAATCAAACACTACTGAAAATGAATTGTTGTCTTCCGCTTGGTTTGTGTATGCAAATGAGCTTCTCTTCTCACCAAACAATAAATCATCAATAATATGCTTCTCATGCAACATATTTGACCACTCTTCATGAGATGAATAGTTTTCATCAAATTTGATTTCATATGTCTTTGTTTCAAAGAGACTTTCTTCCATAAGGCTTTCATTCTCATGGGTGTTTTTACACTTGTCTTCATCAACTTTAGCACGTTTTAATTCATCAACAATTTTAGTTGTTGAACTCATCAAATCACTACATATTGCATCATTGGCAGTTTTCTCATTATCACAGGCTGCTTCATTGTCAACTACATACACACTTTCTTCATCAATTATTGTAGTTTTAATTCTACAATTTTCAGTCTCTATTTCAGTTACAAAGATTTCAACACAATCATCATTTTCAACAACAATATCTTCATCAGCTTTATCTTTCTAGCTCCACTTCATACTGTACTTCATTTCAAGAATATCCCAAAATATTTTTGCACTAAGTACTTCACCAAATTCACCCAAAATAAGTTGTAATGTTATTGCACCAAATTCATGCAGTGATGATATAATAAGTTGTAATGTTATTGCACATCTTCTCTTATCATAGAAATTGATATGACCTTTATAATCATAATGCAATAAATCTACTAACCATAGTAATATTTTCATTTCAGTTTTCCAAGATTCATAATTTATACCTGAGAAGAATGGAAAATTTGGCATGACTATTTCATATATTTCATCAAATTCTTCATTGATCCGATCCCTTTAGTTGGAACCACTCCATACGTTTCTGTTATTCTTACCCTTTTATTCTTTCTCCTCATATGTTACTCTCTCTGCAACTATTTGATTCTATTTTGTTGACCCATGGTGCATTCTTCTTTTATTTTATTCTCTCTCTTTCCTTCAAGCTCATCATGCGCAGAGCCAAACAAAAACTTTATTATCACTGCTTCATGTGACACTACTCCAAATGGCATCCTTTTTCGTCATAACGAATTCGAACCTTCTTACTTTGGCTGTGATTCCCTTCAGAGTGATTCAATCCACCAAGCTTCTGCACACTTCCACACAGGAAACAGTCTCAACACACGACCTCTGTCGCTTTGGCCAAATTAGACTATGCACTCTTCACTTAAAAATGCACACCCTCTAGTGTAGGTTGAGTGGCACACGACAGTGGCTGTTACCCTAACAACAAAACTATTACAAATCCTCTGCCTCATCGCCTCCTTGGTGCAAACAAGAATTTATAGCACGCGGCCACAATCTCCACCCAGTTCCGACGAGATATATGTTGTAAATGTAAACATATCCACATGTCGTAGATTTCTCTCGAACCTGTCCTCTTCTAAGGAATCAAAGGCGATAACTCTAATAATATTTATCCAATGGAGGTGGGAAGGAATCAATTTATGAATAGATTACCTTGCTTTGCATCTCAACTTCACACGTAATATGTATGTAGATCGCACCAAGTCGATTTTCACTATGAACTGATGCAGATGATGCCTCTCCGGCATCGAATAATCCCAACAGCCACACCAATGCTGTACATGTTTTCCACGCGCAACTGAGAGAATTTGAGTCTACAAATGGACTAAAAAAAAGACTCGTCTGAGATCTGGTTGGCTACAGAAACAAGAAACCTCCTTCTGTAATCTCACCTCTACAATCTCACGATGTCTTGTGGATCCCTCTATGCGGCTCTAATTTCCACGAACTCACGTCCAACAGTGATTTTCTCACGCAGGTCTCAATGGCGGAATAATATTACACAATTTCTCCGTTACACAAGTCTTGATGCACACAGTCTGCAATACTTATGTATGAAGTCTCTCTAACAGTGGCTCCTCTCCTCACAGACCTTGTCTTAGATGGAGTGATCCTTTCACACAACTATATCCAGTCTTAGATGGCGACAATAATTTTTATACAGAGGTCGCCTCTTTCCAACAACCAAAGCTGGGTCTAACGCTCTATAAAGCTCTACAATGGCAGTGGATGGAAATGGATGGCTCATTGATACGGTAGCAGTTCTTCTTCTTCTATAAAACGCACACATAAATCTTCACCCCACGCTCGCCAATCATATAAGCTCCGACCGACTCTCGCAGCAAGTCGAGCTCTTTTCTTCCACCGCGCATGCTTCCAGCTCTTTCACATGAGTTTCACACAGACAAACAATTCTGCACGGATGATGAACAAGACTGTCAGATCGTTTCCGCAAGAAAGAGTCTCTGCAACGATTTACACCAATTCACGGCTCGAGAGATGAACACAATAGACCGACAGACAATTACCCACTGGATTAATACAACATGTGGCTTAACACAACAGGCTCACTACCCTTAGATCTCACACCCTAGGCTCTAATACCAAATTAAAAATAAGAAATAGAAATCAACCACACAATAACAGTGAGGCCACAAGGGCTCACACAAATGATACTACGCTCACACTATGCATACCAATTTGATAAATTATTCTTCAACAAGGGGCATCACTCATTCATGCTACCCCTCCCCAGTTCGGATGGAGTATATCACTATTGTGTGTGTTAGTACTTTGAAGTATATAGGGGTACTCTCCTTAGTGTTTGATGTTTTCATGATGTATATGTATACTGTAACATAGATCCACATTGTATTTTCTCGTGGTTATGATTTCTTTTATGACAATGATAGATAGCGTATTTTTTTGTGGCCATGGTCTTGCATTTCACTTTATGGATCCATAGTGTATTGTATTGGTAGCCATTTTTTGTTTCTCTTCCAAGCATGGGTATGCCTATCTAGGGGATGATCTATGTATGTTTGGTTCAGATTTGATTGTAGGTACTCACTGGTTCCTTAATCTCTCAACTCCTTTCTTACACCACCTCATATTTTTAGATATTGTAATGTGTTTAGACCATCAATTCCTCTTTTGATGTCACACAATAGGGGGAATTTGTTATAGTTCTATTTTCCACCCTAGAGACACATGGAGGACCTACTAATTTTGTTAGGCCAAGACACACTCTTCTACCTTGGATTTCATAGATTTTGAGGGAGGTCACGCCCTACTTGTTTAGCAATTTATTACTGGTTGCATGTTGCACCACTGACAAGACATGATTAGTCGCGAGCTACATCGTTGGCAGCCCGTGATCGCCCCTGTAACCTTCTAGATTTGATGAGTTACGAGGAGATCAATGCTAGGTGAGTTGTTTATCTCATGATATGAGTTTATAACTCAGAGTTCACTGAGTTATAGAGATCTAGAAGCATCCCTTAGCGTCCTCCATCAATCTATAAAAGGAAGGCATTCCAAGGGTAGAAGGGAGGAATAATTCATAATAGACTCATGTTGCATATTTTTAGAGGAGCTTCAACAAGCCTTCATCCTTAAGATCTAAGTTTTCCCTACTTGTGAGGGCCAAGGCGGAGTTGGGGAAAGGAACTAAGAGAGGCCTCAAGCAAGACTCAAGGTAATACTTGATTGATGTATCATTTTATCCACTTATCAATATATATATGAATGGTTTTATCCTTCCATTTCTATTGTATTCATTCATAAATGGTATATCTTTTCCTTGAGTAGATCAGGTTAGATATAAACTAACTTTGATAGGAAGAAAATTGCAGGAGATGGAGCTGGATTTTGGAGTTGCATTAACCATAAATACTTAAGGACAATTGTTTGGGAATCAGGTTTGAACCAATATACTTCATTCTCATAGGATAAATAGGATCAAATCTAATATATCTAGTAGAATACTTTGCTTTTGTCTCTCCTGCAATCCGTCTCAAATCACGGGAAGATCTAAGGGCATGCTCACTTCTCAATAGGGGGGATTTCTCCATAATAACCACAAGGCACAATGGAACTATGTATTAACACCACTCATTGAATGGTATATTTATGTGTTATGGACAGAGGTTTAGGATTGAGGGTTCATTTACATTACCTTAGTTCATTTGGTCATTTCACCTTTTCTTTGGTTGTTATGGTTGAGCTCAACCTATGCATTCATGAGGTTTGAGGCTATAAGAGAGGCTCTACCTACTCCTTTTCACATGGTTCTGATGATATTGATGGGTACCTTGTTAATTTCTCTTATGGATGGTCTAGAATCTTGGGATTATTTGGTCAATATCGATTCTCCTTTTCTTATTTCATTGGTATTGCACCTTTGTTGAGGGAGAGTTGAGTTGTGTTGAATAAACTAGATCTCACATTAATATTCGTGGTCAAGATCAAAGTTATTTATGTTTTGTTTATGTTCACGATTGTAGACTATTAATGGAGGCTAGAATCTATCAATTGGGTCTATCTGGTGTTCCCATTAATAGGATGTTGAACTCATTATGAGTAAATTATTTAAACGAGTTTGAGCGTTGTTGTTGATCTGGCATTGTCCAATTAAGAATTTAGGGTTTACCTTGGGTACCATCCTCGAAATGAGGGGAAGTACCTTTGTTTCCCCTGGGAGTTTTTACCTGAAATAAAAAAATAAAAAATAAAAATAAAAAAAGGTGGAGGCTAGAATCACCATGGTAGGTAAAATTTTAAGAATCAATACTTATCTTGAAGTGTAGAAACCTTGGCAAATCTTAATAATTCTTAAAAGGCCATCCATAAAATGTTTGGCGATATTTTTGTAAAAATATTCAAATTTCTAAGGATTGTATATGGTCTCTAGAATTTTTGACGATTTTTAGAGGAAAATAGTTTTATCCTATAAAATTTGGGCGAATCATTTTAGAAAAAAAAAAAAAGGAAATTAGGGAATTTTTTTGGGGAAAAAAACATGGAAATTAGCCCATGGGTGAAATTTAGCCCCTAAAATTTTCCCTGCACCATGGTATCAACACCTAAAACTTGCGATGACGTCAAGATGAACTTTCAACATTGAAATAACCTATGATTTTATTCATTGTGTGTGTTTGCGTTGCATTGAGTTAACTTAAAGCTTGGGTGACCACTGTTCATTGCTTAACCTTGGTTTTGAAGTCATTCCTCCCTGAAAATCTTGGATATGAACCCATTTCATGTATAGTTGAGTTATTATTTGCAAACTTGAGCATGAAGAGATCAAGCTAATGCTTTACATATTGCATTATTATTTGTGAGGTTATGTGCATGCATACAACATATGCATTCTATTTGAGATTGTATGTAATTGGGTGAGCCACAAGGATCAAACCCATAAATTGGTGTATTCACACTTCCATACAAGATTTGAATGCATTCCTCAACCAAACATGTTATTTGGACGGTTGTGAAAAGAACTAAAAACAAGCTTGAAGGCCCTTCTCATTTAACTTACTTCTCCATGGTTAGAAGCCCATATCTCAATTCTAACTTTACTAGTAGTTGTCATAAGTGGTGGTCTTAGCATGTGCATGTTGGCGGTGGTTATGGTTTACTTGTAGGGGATGGCATTGATGTTCATGTTAACATTGAATAATATTGCATGCTTGTATGCACATATCGTGGTGGAACTATGCTCTTGCTAGCATGAGTTGAGGGTCATGATGAAATTGTTTTCATGCCCCATACTTGTATTTGAAGACAATTCCATATTTATGCTTGACAATAGATATTGGTTAGCTCTCGTTGCTTGTTTCTTTGAAGGATTGCACTCTAGATTCAAGTCTATGATTTATGTAATTGTTTTGGTGGAGGATTGCAATGCTTGATCCACCTAGAGTGGTTGGGTTGTCATAATTTAAATGGTTAATCCATAGCAAGGCCATGCATCAATAGTGCATGTTCATTCGTTAGGATTAAGATATATATGCACGAGGTGGTTAAGAGTCAAAGGCGTATAGTTTTAATCATTCTTGTAGGTATATTTGCCTAGATTTTTGAAGTGATGCAAAGGTATGCTTGAACTAGAATATAAGCTCAATGGTTGTTTTATTATGTTGATGTTGATGGATTAGCATCCTTATAGGGGGTACTAGCTTACCATGATTGTGCATTAAAGACTATTAGTGCATGCACAACATCATCATAGATATGCATACAATTGGGCTTTATTAGCATACAATACTATTTGTAATATCATTGCTATGTAGGTGTATGTCCACTCTTTTATTGTTATATTCTTTTAGCTATATCCTCTTGGATTGGTAGAAGTTTGCATGCATATCATTATTGAATTCATATAGCTTGGTTACATATATGGTTGATATTGACTCATGTACAAGCTTCTTTAAGCAATATTCACGAGACACGTTATAGAGCTTCTTTAAGCAATATTCATGAGACACATTATAGAGATACTTTAAGAAATATTCATGAGACACGTTATAGCTTTGTTTAGACCTACATGTCACCTAGGTTTGAAATTGCATGCGTATTATTTGAACCAAGGAAATTCAATTTGTTGGTTTATTCTTCTTCTTTTATGTTGACTTTGTTAACCTACAACAAGCAAGGAGCATCCACGCCTTGGAAGACCCAGTACTGCATGATTCACTAGATGGCCCCCATCCATCTATTGAGACTCCCAAGGCCAATGATATGTTATTATCCATGCAAGGTGGTAAGATTGGCTTTTCGTCATCACCCCATTGCAAAGCATTGGTTTATCTACCTATACTCCAAGCTTAAGTTTCCTCCCATTCCCCTTCCATCAACCCTCATGCTAGCAGGATTGCTTCACTCATTGGTCCGTCTCCCTCCTCTCTAGAGGGTTCAACAGAAGCCCAAAATCCTATCCATTTTGGGGGGCACTTGAAGTCGAAGAGAAAGGAATAAAATGGTGGTGGGTGAAGATGTCGAGCTAGAATCTATTCTCAATTTCCTAAGAAAAACTACAGTAGGAAGGTTTGGCGGTAAGTCAGTGCAGTCGAAAACCCGAAGGGGTTGGATCAATGCTAACTAGACTCCGGTGTTGGGGTATAGACTGAAATTCCATACAATGGCTAGAGGGTGGTTGTGCTTTAAATTTCAATCGAGGGAGGACTTCCACCATTTTTAAGTAGAAATGGGGATGGGGCCCTTTAAGAATGGTCTTAAAAGAATGGGACAAAAAAAAATTGGAAGTCCCCCTTAAAAAAAAATTGGAAGCAAAAGGACAATCAAAAGTTTTTAGGAATTGTGATGTCATAAAAGAGGGGGAGATCTCAAAGGAGGCATGTCCCCAAACAAATGAAGTGCCTCAAGTGATCCATATCAAGGTTCTTAGAGATCCTTCCTTAGAAGGTCAGAAGGTTTTCACCCCCAGTAATCCCCCTCTCCTTAGAAGGTCAGGAGGATGTCACCCCAGTAAGGAAGGATCCCAGTCCCAGATGGTCTCGCTGTAGAATTTTACCTAGGCTTCTACGATCTTCTTTAATATGATCTACTTAAGGTGGTTCAAGAATCAAAATGCTTCGACAAAGTCCTTGGTTTTTTCAACTCAACCCATTTGACTCTCATTCCTAAGAAAATGAAGCATTCTCCTTCAAGGATTTCAAACCAATTTCATGTTGTGATGTCATCTACAAGCTTATTTCAAATATATTCACATTTGGCTCTCATTCCTAAGAAAATGAATCCTTTGTTAGAAAAACAGGACCACAGAGCAATAAAATAAAACAAATGTGGAAACAAAACATAGAAGATACACAATACAAGAGAGACATAGATTTGTGTTGTTCACCCAGTGTGGGCTACGTCCACCAGAGAAATTGCCAGGTCCTTCTTTTATTATTATCCAGCAAATGAAGGGATACAACCTACAACAAAACTCACTGTAACTTCCTCTTCTTTCTCTCACAGTCTCTTCTCTCAGAATACAATACTCACCATAATGAATAGCCACAATACATTTCCCTCATAACAGAGGGTTTCCTTCTAGGGCAAAAAACCCTAACATAATTTCTATTGTTAGATCTGCGACCTTATAATGAATGGTTTAGATTTATAATGAAATTACAATATACATTTACAAGGCAATTTTTCCTTCGGGGGCTTCACCACCAGACCCCCCAGCCGGGGGGATAGGCCCCCAGGACCCCGCAGAGGGGGTACCCCCCTCTGCACTCCCCTGCGTGGAAGAGTGTACACACTTCTAGGGTGTAAAGTATTCATGGGGTATAAACACGGCTGAAAGCAAGGACCTCTGAATCAGGAACATAATCAAGCTCCACAAACAAAAATCTCCCACTTGGAGACTGATCTCAACAATTCCACCGCTGTTGTATATGTTGGACTCTGAACCTTCTTGGACCTGGCAAATTTCTCATCTTCATCTTCATTCTTGAAGACCAACTGAAACTGAGCAGGAACTCAGTTTCTCTCTGGTTACTCCCTTTGTTAACATGTCTGCAAGATTCTGGTTAGTTTGTATCTTTTCCAACTTCAAATTTCCATCTTCCAAGGCGGATCGTATGAAGTGGTACCTCAACTGTATATGCTTAGTCTTCAAATGGAAGGTTGAGTTCTTTGCAAGATGAATTGCACTTTCACTGTCACAGTACAACCTACTATTCTCCTGCTTCTTTCCCAATTCCTCCATAAACCTTTGTAACCAAATCATCTCTTTACTAGCCTCTGTAGAAGCAACATACTATGCCTCTATTATTGAAAGTGAAACAACCTTTTGCATTTTGAAATCCAAATTATTGTTGTTCCACCTATAGTAAAAACATACTCTATGGTGCTCCTCCTGTTGTCTTTATCACCTGCCATATCTAAATCAACATATCCCTGTAGAAAAGTGTTTGAACCTCCAAAACATAATGCATGAGTAGCAGTAACTCTCAAATACCTGAGAATCCACTTTACTTCCTCCCATTGTTCTTTACCTGGATTGTTCATATACCTGCTCACAACTCCCACTGCATGTGCAATATATGGTCTTGTGCAAACCATTGCATACATCAAGATGCCAAATGTTGATGAATAAGGGACCCTAGACATGTATTCTATCTCCTCTTGTGTCTTAGGACACATTTCCTTAGTTAATTTGAAATGGCTGGCCAAAGGTGTACTAACTGGTTTTGCATTCTGCATTCTAAACCTCTCCAACACCTTCTCTATGTACTCACCCTGAGACAATGTCAATTTGCGATTTTTTCTATCTCTTGTTATTCTCATGCCAAGGATTTTCTTTGCAACACCCAAATCCTTCATCGCAAATGAATTGGCTAATTTATTCTTGAGCATATTTATATCCTGCATATTAGACCCTGCAACAAGCATGTCATCTACATACAATAGCAAGATAATATAGCTTCCATTTTCTAGCCTTTTAAAACAAACACAGTGATCGGAATGACATCTACTATAACCATGTTCTGTCATAAACCTGTCAAACTTCAAATACCACTGCCTTGGAGCTTTCTTTAGGCCATACAAGCTTTTCTTCAACCTGCATACCAAATTCTCCTTCCCTTTGACCTCATACCCCTATGGCTATTGCATATAAATCTCTTCCTCCATATCCCCATGAAGAAAAGTTGTTTTTACATCTAACTGTTCAAGATGCAAATCTTATACTGCCACAAGACTTAAAATAGTCCTAATTGAAGTCATTTTAACAACAGGAGAAAATATTTCAGTCATTTTAACAACAGGAGAAAATATTTCATCAAAATCTATACCTTTTTCTGCAAACTCCTTTACAACAAGTCTAGCCTTTGTACCCCTCTTTTCTCCTCCATCTTCTTCCTTCAACTTGTAAACCCATTTATTTTGCAATGCTCTTTTTCCTGCTTGTGCACCTAACCAAGTTCCAAGTCTGGTTTTTTTCCAAGTAATCCATTTCCTCTTCATGCCTTTCTCCCACTTCTTTTGGTGTCTACCACATTGCCTCTTTCATAACATTCCTCGTTCACTAGAATCACCAACAATAAATAATACAATGAAGGAGAGTATCGTTCAGAGGGTATACTTAACTTATAGATATTCTAACAGCATTCTGTGTGTGTTTATGGGTACCTATTGCCCTTTCAAGAGTTGTACATTTTGATTTTCAAGTTACTTTGAAATTCCTTTTTTCAAGGATCTCATCAAGCACCGTATTCTTTGTTTTTCTTTCTTCATGTTTCTTTCCTTACAACTGATCTTTTGTACATGACCTTCTACTGAATATGACATATCTAATTCTAATGATTTTGTTATTTTCATAATCCCATAATCGATAACCAAAATCATTAACAATCAGACCAATAAAGGTAATACTTTGGATTTAGACTCAAGCTTTGTTCTATTTTCTTTAATATGGACAATGTCTCACAACCCAAAGTTTTCGTTAGCTGCTTATATTTTTCCTATCTATTCCTCCTCCGAATTTACCATCCAAAGAGCTTGAAGGTCCTCGCTTTATTGGGTAAAAATTAATATCTATAGTATCTTCCTGTGAATCAGAAGGGGAAAACCTGGGCATGCAATCTCATACTCCTTGTAATGCTCCATGATTGTCTTGTTCATCCTTTTTGACACACCATTTCTTATCGTGTTCTTAGAATTGTATTCTCTCTCTACTTAATCCTATGGTATTGAACAAGAATCATCAAAAAACCTTGCTACAATATTCACTTCCATTATCTCGGATTCGAGAGATAATTTCAAACTTTTTCCTGCCTCATATTCTCACCAAATATTTCCATTTCTAAAAGTATCAAAACATCATATTTTTGTTGAATGAAATAAACCCAAGTTTTTCTAGTTGCATCATCAATAAAAGTAACATAATAACGAGAGCCACCCAAGAGATGATACTTGAGTTGGTCCTCATACATATGTATGCACAAGCTCTAACCTTTCATTCTTCTTTTCTTTTCCCACTGAGAAATCCTCTGACTCTTTTTTGTTTTCCATAACACAATGTCACATAAGTCCAAATCAATTTGTTTAAGATCCGGCAACAAATTTATTTTATGAAATATTCAAGACAATTTTCACTATGTGTC
Organism: Picea sitchensis; assembly: GCA_010110895.2. Classification (NCBI taxonomy): domain Eukaryota; kingdom Viridiplantae; phylum Streptophyta; class Pinopsida; order Pinales; family Pinaceae; genus Picea; species Picea sitchensis. The sequence goes on from SNQJ01S0010517.1 coordinate 45,042, forward strand.
CTGCCTTATGATGCCAATAAAGCAGTTGTATCCACTCCTCAGAGAGGCTAAAGAGATAGAAGAGTCATTACTGCGATAAATACAATGTACCTACCTTCTCCTTTTCTATCACCAATGATCCTTTGATGACCTTCCAATGCCTTTATCTCGTAGAATATGGATACACAACCTTTCACTTTCCAACCTTCTATTGAAATTAGATTTTCCTTAAACTGAACATGTCTTTACCTCTCTTAACAACCATTGGTTTCCATTATGCTGTTTTTATTTTTACCTTTCCCATTCCAACAATTTTATGGTGTATCATCACCCAAATGAACCTTCGTCTTAAAAATAATTTTGAACATAATCTAGAAAAATGTTTCCCATGGGGTGTGGTATGAAATATTTTCTCCCCTTAATCTAATACCCAAGACTCATAAATATTATTCTCCAATTAAAGAATCAAAGAATCTTAACAAATCACCTCAAGTTACATTTGCTTCCCCCGATTTTGTTGTCCATCTCTTTGTTTCTTTGAGCTCTGCACCTTTCTTCAGATGTCCTTTTCCCACAATTCCAACACTCATCTTTCCAAGTCTTGATTTGGTTCCACCCTTCCTAGAATTCTCATCGCTCCCTCGAGCCCTTTCCTCTATCCTCTTTTGTCTTCCCTATTCTCCATGTTCAACGAATTACATGATGTCTCACCAGGCTTTTCTCAATGTGATTTCTCACTCAAGGATAACACCAACAACATCATCAAATTTTAAAGTATTTTAACTAAAGACGGGAGTTACTTACATCTATGACCAATCCATTCCATCTTTTCGGCAATGAGCACAATATTAGATCCTCAACCTCATCATCAAAGTCCACTTACGTGAACTTCTAGTTGGGATTAGTAACCAGACTTAAATTCATTTAAATGATCTGCAACAGACCCACCTTCTGACATCTTCATATTAAATAATCTCTTCATTAGAAATACCTTATTAGACACTGAGGGTTTTTCATACAGTTTAGCAAATGCGTCCATCATATCCTTCATTGTCTTTTCTCTCGAAATATTGAAAGCCACAGATGCTGCCAAACTCAGTCGTATCGTTCTTAGAGCCTTTCTATCAAGAATCTCCCATTCTTCGTCCTTCATAGCCGTCAAATTCTTTGCTACTCCGCCCAATGGTAGGAATAGATCCTTATAATATAAATAATCTTCCATCTGCATCTTCCATAATTGGTAGTTTTGGCTGTTAAATTTCTTGACCCTAAACTTTCCATCTTCCGGCATTGCTCCCACTCGAACCAGGAACCCTCTTTTCCTACGAGTTACCTTTCGCTCTGATACCAGTTGTTAGAAAAACATGACGTGGAGAAATAAAATAAAACAAATGCGGAAACAAAACACAGAAGATACACAATACAAGAGAGACACAGATTTGCATGGTTCACCAAGTGTGGGCTACGTCCACCAGAGAAATTGCTAGGTCCTTCCTTTATTATTATCTAGCAAATGAAGGGATACAACCTACCGCAAAACCCGCTGTAACTTCCTCTTATTTCTCTCACAGTATCCTCTCTCAGAATACAATACTTGTCATAATGCATAGCCGCAATACATTTCCCTCATAACCAAGGGTTGCCTTCTAGGGAAAAAAACCCTAACATAATTTCTACCATTAGATCTACGACCTTATAATGAACGATCCATATTTACAATGGAATTACAATATACATTTACAAGGAAATTTTTTCTTTGGGGGCTTCGTCCCCGAACCCCCCATCAGGGGGAATAGGCCCCCCGGACCCCGCAGAGGGGGTACCCCCCCTCTTCACTCCCCCATGTGGAAGAGTGTACATACTTCTAGGGTGTAAAGTCTTCATGGGGTATAAACACAGTTGAAAGCAAGGACCTCTGAATCATGAACATAATCAGGCTCCACAACCAACAACCTTCTCCTTCAAGGATTTCAGACCAATTTCATGCTGTGATGTCATCTACAAGCTTATTTGAAAGATAATTGCTAATAGGCTCAAGCCCCTTTCAGTGACATCATCTCTGAAGAGTAGTTCGGATTCTTGTTCAAGAGACAAATTCATGATGTCGTAGCCTTGGCCTAGGAATCCTTCCACTCTATCAAGACACAAAATATCCCTTATATTGTCCTCAAGTTGTACCTTTCTAAATCCCATGACAAAGTTAGTTGGGACTTTCTTAGACTTGTTCTAATCCAAATGGGAATGCACCTATCCATAGTCAATTGGATTATGGGATACATACACTCGGCCTTGTTCCCATTCCTTATTAATGGCTCTCCATCCAATTTTTTCCATTCTTCAAAAGAGATTAGATAGGGATGGCCCCTATCTCCCTTTCTATTTATTCTTATCATAGAAGAGATCAACCAACTTATTTAAAGTGCCATGATCAATTTCTCATTAAAAGGAGTTAAAATCACCCCATCTAAAATCACTTCTCATTTGTTGTTTGTTGATGTTGTCTTTCTCTTTGGTGCAGGCTCGCCACAGGAATTCCAAGTGCTTAAATACATTATGGAACTATATTTTCTTGCTACAGGTATGGATATTAACATGACCAATTCCAATCTTCTTTTAAACTTTCCTTGGGAAAATTTGTAGTCTCGGTCAAACAATATTCTCCTGTTCTCCCACAAAGGCATAGACAAAGGTCTCAAATATCTGAGTTTTGTGTTGAAACCTAATGCCCACTCCTATGAGGACTGGCTATGGCTTTTAAAAAAAGTTGAAGCCAACATTTCTCTTTGGACTCAATGATGGCTATCACGGGGAGGGCACCTAATTCTTCTGCAATCCATATTAAAAAACATCCATGTCTACTGGACATCCAATCGGTCTCACATTTCTTAGCCTAAGGACTAGGAGGATGGAGGATCAAAATATTTATCTATTCAATTGGGATTTGGCGACAAAAAAACTTTGGAGGCTAATGCATAATGGATCACTATGGGGAAGGGTAATGTCCTCAAAGTAATTTTTCATTCAGTTAGTGGAGGATTGGTTTTATACCCCTTGCAAGTCAGCCTCAAATATATCTATTGTTTGGAAAGTATTCATGGAAGCCTTCCCTCTCATCAAAGATTGGACTGTATGGAGAAATGGAAATGGAAAAAAAAATAAGGATCAGGGAGGACCCATGGGAAGGATCAGATGGGGACAACAAAATATCCAAGAATATTCTTACATTAATACATAATCAAGGAATTCTTTCCATTTGATATGTGAAGGCTCTCGAGCTTGACAGAGTTGGTTCGAGTGGTTGGAATTCTGACATGATCTCGGGTTTACATGGTAGACCTGTGGAAGAGTGGAGGTAGTATGTTTGCAAAATCCAGTCCAAATTCATCAATTTTATTGAAGATGAGTTCGATTACTTGATTTGATCTAAAAACTCTCTAACTAGCGATTTCACAACAAAACTTGGATATAAATCTCAAGTTGAAGTAGTGTTTCTCAATAAACATATTTGGTGGTGGGATAGAATTTGGAAATTGTGCTCTCCTTTGAAGACAGTATTGTGGTTAGCGCTCTAGAATAAACTATTAGCATGGTATAATGACCTTAAAAGGGGGTGGGTAGGCCCAAATAGGTGCTCTCTGTGTAGACAGGATAATGAATCAATTCAACACTTTTTCGCGTCTTGCCCCTTTTTGGATCAGGTGTGGTCATCGACGGTGTGGTCATCCATTGAAAAAACATTTAATTCAAAGGAACATTGGAGTTCTATGAGTATTGATGACTAGTTAAAGCCATGGATATCTAATGCTTCCTACCTTGCTTTTTCACTTACTTTATTTGGTGGGTGTGAAATCTCAGCATTTTTTAGGACAAGTATATCCCTGGTAAGGTTGTGGTAGGTATGGTGGAAAATATTTCTCAAGAATTTAAGTGTGATTCAAAAAACCGTAAAACCCTGTATGCTAGCCATGCCCACTTTGGAATTTGACATCCTCTAGAGATTCTTTGATGGTGCAAGCCACACTTGGGCATCCTCCCAAGTGTGGTATTGGTGTGTTCCTATATCTTAATGCCTCGCACTACTACCATATTAGATATGCTCTAGGTCATGGCTCCAACACCAAGGCTGAGTTTTCTACCTTGTTGACGCTATTGTACTTTGAAAATTCTCTCCGGGTGAGAAAGTTTCAAAATATGGGTGACTCCAAGGTGGTTATTGATTGTGCCAAAAACAATTTGTAGATGCATGTGGTCTACTTACAGTTGTTTCTGAAGCAAATCCATGATTTACTTAATGAATTTGAATGGACCTCATTCACATATTTTCATATAATTAAACTCTAAGGTTGACGATATCTCCAAAGAAGTGTTGAGTCTTCTAGAGGGATCGTTTACCTCTTAGGAATTATTTGAAAGTCGTTTTCATGAGGAAATTCCATTCCTGCTCTAGTTATTTTTTAGTTCTTCCTCCTAAATTTTAGCAACAAGAATAGTACTGGGAAAAAAAAAATTGTGATATGTTAAGTTGGTAATCAAAAAACATGTTTATATATATATATATATGGGTGGATATATAAATGGATAATTTCCTTTGTTTCTTATTTTGTTTATATCTTCATGTATTTTATGAAAATTATATGATGATCGGAATTGTTATTCAATGAAGCTCTAAAACTTTCTCTTGTTGGGGATAAAGAGGATGTGCACACTTGATTTTATGATTGGGTCCTTAGTTTTCCAAGATACCAAATCCCAAATTTGACCAATGTGACTTTCCAACTACCAACCATCTAAAAACTAATATCATTATTCTCAATTTATTAAATAAACTTCAGGAGGTAGTTATGTCCTTTCAGTTGTCATCCCACCCTCTATAAAAGAAGGAGGAAACTTGAATAAATGGGAAGGAGAAAAGAGTAGCTATGCTTGAGTTTTTCACAAAAGATTCAATTTCACGTTGTTTTAACTTCTCAAGTAGCTTGACAAATGCTTATAATAGTAGGATGGATTACAGTAAAGGTCAAGCATTAGGGTGAAAGAAAATGTGATTTCTCTAGAAAGTATATTTATTTATTTATGTGCATGGTTATACATTCTCTATTGTACCTTCAAGACTAATTCAACCATCTCTACAAATTCCTTCCAAACCATTTGTGTGTTGAGTCCCCAAAGATTCCTCACCATTGGAGGCTACACCTGTTTTGATTTGTTTGTTGTAACAAGTTGCATATGGTTTCAGAAACATCCCATATTTTGGGATTTTAATTGATTATCAGCCTTGGTTATGTTATTTGGTTGTCCAATCAAAATTTTGGGCATATATTATGTTTATCTATGTATTTTATATTATGTTTTATCTTTGTTACTTTTGGTTTAAAAGTATTGTTTCATTTTTATTTCTTGAATATGCTTTGTTATGTTTTATAAAATTTCCTTAGATAGTTGTTGATTCAGTGAAGCTCTCAAACTCACTCTCGTTGGGGATAAAGTGGATGTGCATACTTGATTTTATGGTTGGGTCCTTAGTTTTACTAGGTACCAAATCCCAAATTTGACCATTGTGACTTTCCAACTACCAACCATCTAAAAACCAATATCATTATACTCAATTTATTAAATAAAACTAGGTACCAAATCCCAAATTTGACCATTGTGACTTTCCAACTACCAACCATCTAAAAACCAATATCATTATACTCAATTTATTAAATAAAACTTAGGAGGCAATTATGCCTTTCAATTTCCATCACATCCCCTATAAAAGGAGGAGACATGAATAAAGGGGGGAAATGAAAGAGTATGTGTGCTTGATATCTGCACAAAAGATTCAATTTCACATTGTTTTAACTTCTCAAGTAGCTTGACAAATTCTTATAAGAATAGGATGGATTACAGTAAAGGTCAAGCATTAAGGTGAAAGAAACTGTGATTTCTCTAAAAGTATATTTGTTTATTTATGTGCATGGTTATAAATTCTCTATTATACATTCAAGATTAATGCAACCATGACTACAAATTCCTTCCAGACAATTTGTGTGTTGAGCCCCCAAAGAGGATGTGCACACTAGCTTTTATGATTGGGTCCTTAGTTTTCCTAGTTACCAAAGCCCAAATTTGACCAATGTGACTTTCCAACTACCAACCATCTAAAAAATAATATTTGTGTGTTCAATTTATTAAATAAAACTCTGGAGGTATTTATGCCTTTACATTTCCATCCCACCCTCTCTAAAATAAGGAGGAGACATGAATAAAGGGGAAAAATAAAAGATTAGTTATGCTTGAGTTATGCACAAAAAATAATATATGTGTGCTCAATTTATTAAATAAAACTCTAGAGGTAGTTATGCCTTTAAATTTCCATCCCGGCCTCTATAAAAGAAGGAGGATACATGAATAAAGGGGGAAAATAAAAGATTAGTTATGCTTGAGTTATGCACAAAAGATTCAATTTCATGTTGTTTTAACTTCTCAGGTAGCTTGAAAAAATCTTATAATAATAGGATGGATTACAGTAAACTTCAAGCATTAAGCTAAAAACAACTACAATTTCTCTAAAAAGTATATTTTGTTATTCATGTGCATGGTTATACATTCTCTATTATACTTTCAAGACTAATGCAACCATGAATGGTTTTGTTTTACATTGTTAAGCTAAATATAATTCATGTTCTATATCTTTATCTTTTAAATATGTCCCTGTAATGATTATTAGTGTCTTGGGTGAGACCTTACCGTCCCTTTGGATATTGAAAATGTCGAAGCTAATGGGTTCATTGTTGGATTTCACACTAAACCCTATGTTTGGTGTTTAGTGCAAAAAACTGGTTCTGTTGATAGGATTGAATAGTTTCTTGCAAGAAGAAACCTAGAACATGTCATGGAAGCAAACATGAATAGAGATCCAAGAGTGGAGTCTCTGAAAAGGAGAATGATTTCACCCAGTGAGAGACTCAAAACTTGCATGCAAACCCTAAGTAGTGGAAATAGAGGTACCTTTATTCAGATAAGCATGAATATTTCTTTGTTGATTTTTCTAGTTTAGTATATGAATGGTTGAAAAGAAAAATTGAAATCAACCCCTTGAGGAATCTATGGTATGGGATCAAAAATATATTGAGGAATTGGAGACCTTAGATAAAAAAAAATGGACCCATGTTATTTTTTGTTTGTTTTATAGGGTGATAGTGTTAGAATATGAAGGATGTGTGCTCGTTTTACCATTGAAAATACCCTTGTCACCCAACCATAGGCCGAAGCCACCCTTCGAGCACCTTAACCTTGACAAAGAATCATTCTGGAAGAAAACACTAGGCTAGATAGCCATACAAAGGGTAACGCACCTTTCCCCAAGGATAGCGCATCAACAAAGGCTGATCAAATGTTCCAAACCCTAGCCAAGAGATAGTCCAAGCCAAAACATAACTGCTAGTTGCAGCAGCATCTCTCCTCCAAACTTGTGCACAAGACTGCAACTGCACTGCACAGAACTGACTGCAACTGCTGAGATGTGTCAAATGAGAGACTGGCACCCTGTATTTATAGTGGTTCTGGCAGACTTATTGGGCCGACTTCTCCTTCTGGGTTCCTGTCTGTTCAGTATATTATTATTATTTTTGGCCGACTTATTCTCTTGGAGGCTAATAACCTAATATAAATTATCTTCTTGAGCCAACAAGTCTTCTAGGGTTATTAGCCAACTCATTAGGGTTTCTTCTTGCTTCTAGAGTATTATATTCTCATCAGGTTCACACGTCGAGGTAAATACCTCCTGAAGCTACCATAATATCAACACTCCCTCCTATATAGGGAGGTATTACAGGTAATGGTCTTGATCATAAAATGTACCATTCACCCGGTAGCATCAACATAGTTATATAGACTAGATCATGACTAGATCATGAGCACCATCATCATCATCAGTTGCATCATCTCTCAAAATCATACTCTATTTGAGTAATTAGACATGATTCTCACTCCACAGAGTGATACAAGAGACATTCTTCTAATCTAGAAGAGTAAATGTTTTGAACCATTTTCTGTCTGCAAAATCTTTGTTCATCATTCATCTGGCTGATAATTATTTCCAATAAACTGTTGATAGTCTTCAGGGAAATCACAACAAAATAGAACACAACTGTGTCTATCCATAGTGGTACATAACTACAATCCAGTGGTACACTACCACATCAAGTAACACACAATTACTTGGTCAACAATGTATAGTCACGAACAATGGAACATATCCACCACAGTAGTATACATCTATTGTCATACAGTCTTTATAATAATCATCTGATAGCAACCTACACAGAAACAATGTTATGATATAAATTGAATCACTTGGGCCAATATTTCACTCACATCTGTGAGATTTGAAAGAATATCTACGCTTGGAGTAGAACAATGAGATATCTGGACTATTCTTCTCAAGAAAGGAAGAATAATTGTCTTGTCTTCTGAACCTAGACCATTCCCCACCCTGGGCCATTCTTCCTACACTAATCAAAGTGCACCCTGG
>SNQJ01S0010517.1:53588-97526 GCA_010110895.2 Picea sitchensis
ATGTCCCTGATTGTTGAGCCTGGACCATTCCCCACCCTGGGCCATTCCTCCTACACTAATCAAAGAGCACCCTAGAGAGAATATATAAACCCTAAGGAATGACTGTCTGGACCATTTCCTCTATTAACCACAAGAGGAAAATATTGTCTTGTGTCAACCTCCAAAAACAAACCATTCCTCATGTTAACCACAATGAGAAATCGTTGTCCGGCGAGGCAGGCCAGTCTTGTTGAGTAACCCTCAAGAAGAGAGATTTCCCTAGACCACTCCCCATGTTAACCACAATGGGAAGTTGTTGTTTATGATACATCAGCAATTTGGACCATTTTCCATGTTAACCACAATGGGAAATTGTTGTCCGTCAAAAATCTCAATCCACTTTCCGAACATGAAAGAATCTGTCCAAGCTGGACTATTTTTCAATCTTGAAAATGAATGTCCTCAATAATATTTTCAATTCTCCCTCCCAACCTGGGATTCATCTCTTCCTTTTTCAATAAGGAAGTCGTCTCCACAAGCTCCAGCTTGAGTACACAAACTCTTTCATCTTGGATAGAATCTTTACCAAAATGTCTGCTTATTTGCTCATTTGTGGAGATATGTATTGGAGAACCACTTTCTCCTTTCTGGACTTCATCACGGATAGTGTAATTCTTGATTTCAAATGTACTTTAGTTTGGAACACTAATTTTATGTGAAGGCTTCATGTAGCTTTGAACAATAGAGTATATCATGGTTGGAAAACTAGAACATATTCATGTGGCACTTATTTTGTCATCATGAGATCTGATCTACTGAGTAATCATCTTGATGTTATAGGAAATATTCACCACACTTATGTTGTGCACTAGAAGTTCTCCACCAAGTTATCTTCTTCTATCTGCATGCAAGGGTCTCTTTCTAGTCTACCTCAAGGTCTTGAGATTGCTCTTCATACGCTCTTTATTCAATTTCTTTGGAGAACATTATTTGCATTCATCTGATGTAGAACTCCAACTCATGGATGTTGTGGATGATATAATGACTCATGTAGAGATATGTTTGGTGTACTGGAACAAGTAATCATCATAGTCTTCTCCCTCCATCTAGGAGAACCTTTGGTTCTAGATCTTGCAATGCTTTCATTCATAAGTCTTCCATGCATTGTTCTTCATCACGATTTTCAGTTCCTCTGCTTGATTTCTTTTATTGAGTTTATATCAGGTTGACAATCTTGTGATTCTTGATACAATGACTGGTTGTTCTGGCTTCTCTTTCTTTCTTGGAATCTTCATGTTCTTCCTCATGTTTAGCTCTTGGGTCCATGGAGTAGATTCCATTCCCTAAAGATTCCATTTCTTTCTTTCATCATAGGATCATGCATCTGGATGGACAACCAGGGATACTCTGAGGCTTTTCTTCGAAAAGGTCTTCTTATGCGGTTGAACTAAGCACGTATTGTCTTTCATGGTTACTACCATGGATATATACTTCATCATATTCAATGGATCATAGGATTAGATCCCTCCTAATACTTTCTTCATGTATGAGTGCATATAATTGGCTCCCTCCATCTAACAGAGTCCACGCTTTCATCTGCATCCTTATTGTCTTCTGCAATATATAATTGGCTTTCTTGTCTAACAGAGTCCACGCTTTTGTCTTGTTGTCTTCTACAAAATGTCATAAGTCTTTTTCCAATTTCTTCTCGATTGCTGACTTATTTCTGTCTTTGCTTCTTCTAAGTCTCTTCATTATTGATTTGTCTTATCTTGCAATAGCTTCCACATGATTTGTATTTCATCCTTTCATGTGTATTATCTAATGATATCCATTCTTATCTTGTTGCTCTTCCATAGGTATAGTTCTTATTGGAACACATTATCTTCCAAGAGATAGATATACAAGATATGTATAGAGACGATGCAAACAGGATATGTACAAGAAATAAGAAGAGTTTTGTTACCTTTAGAAGAAGAAGTCTCTTCCATCCTGCTTAGTCTTCTTTGTAGGTTTCTTTTCTTTGGAAATTGATGCTTCATGTTTCTCCTTCCTTTTCTTTAGTTTGGGACAATGATTCTTGTAGTGACCATACTTTTGACAGTTGAAACATTGTACTTCTGAAATGTCTTTCTCTTGATTTTTCTTCCTCCTTGAACCAAACTTCCTTTTGTTCCTGAAGTTCTTGAATCTTGATGTGAAGGCTTGATCATTGTACTTCTTTTGGGGTTTCTATTTTGCATTGATCCTTGATTCTTCTTGAGCACGACAAGTCCAAAGTTCTTCAAATGTCGGATACTCCTTTCTTGTGTTCATGCTTGCGGAAAATGCATCCCACGTCTTGGGAAGACCATTGAGTACTATGTTTACCAACTCCTTTTCTGAGATGTTCTCTTCAATAGCTTGTATTTGATCTCTTAACTGAGATATTCTCACAAATATTATGTTATTCTATCCTCATCATCCATCTTCATGTCACGGAGCTCATTCTTCAGACTCATAACTTGTCCAATGTTTATGACCAAGAAGAGATTTTTTAGGGCATCGTACATCTTCTTCGATGAGTCAAGATGGGAGATGTAGGGTATCAAGTGGTATTTTATATATTCCACTATGATACTCATAGCATTGATATCACTTTATTTGAACTTCTCCATAGCTGCAACGTTCTGCGACTCCTTCTCTTTTCCTTCTTCAAACTCTAGCTTCATGATCTTTCCTTTCACGATATCCAACACTTTATTCTTGGCAAGGATGAGGTCAACCCTTGTCTTCCACGCTATAAAGTTAGAGGCTCCATCTAACTTGTTCTCTAACTTCATAGAATAAGTCATGGCTTCTTTGACTTGGTCAAATCCTAGATTTGACCACAAAATCAAACTTCACGTCTTGTCTTGCTGAGAGTATCAGGAGATGCGCTAGGCTAGAGAACATTGATTTTTCTAGAGATTACGTCAATCCATTCACTTAAGGTGCCTCAACAAGAGGATTAAGGTTTCTGCAACTGCTCCTGCTAGTAACCCTAGCGGTAGTGTCTTGGAAGTTGCTTCTGCTAGTAGCCCTAGCGACAGTTCCTCGGCGAGCTCAATATCCTAGTGGCTATGTTTCCTTCCAGTGTTTAGACTAAATGAAGGAGGTGTGGGCTCATAACCTATTAGAATATGAATGATATGTTCTCGTTTTACCATTGACAATACCCTTCTCACCCAACCATAGGTCGAAGCCACCCTCCAAGCACCTTAACCTTGACAGAGAATCATTATGGAAGCAAACCCTAGGCTAGATAGCCATACAAATGGTAACACACCTTTCCCTAAGGATAACACATCAACAAAGGCTAATCAGATGTTCCAAACCCTAGCCAAGAGATAGTCCAAGCCAAAACGTAACTGCTAGCTGCACCAACAACTCTCCTCCAAACCTGCACACAAGACTGCAACTGCACTGCGCAGAACTAGCTCTCTGCAACTGCTGAGATGTGTCAAATGAGAGACTGGCACCCTGTATTTATAGTGGTTTTGGCAGAATTACTAGGGTTGACTTATCCTTCTTGGTTCTTGTCTGTTCAGTATATTATTATTATTTATGGCCGACTTCTTCTCTTGGAGGCTAATAACCTAATATAAATTATCTTCTTGAGATGACAAGTATTCTATTGTTATTAGCCAACTCATTAGGGTTTCTTCTTGCTTCTTAGAGTATTCTATTCTCACCGGGTTCACACGTGGAGGTAAATACCTCCCGCAACTACCATAATATCAACATATAGAAGGATATATTTTGGAGTTTTCCATTGATTACAACCAGTCTATTAGTACTATTCAAAGGGATTTTCAGGTTGGGTTGAGAGGAAGGATTCTCAATATTACATTGTTGTGCATCAATATGTTATGTGTTAAGAAAGGGTTGATGTAGATGTGACTTGATCCCATGGAATAGTAGACCCTCACAACAAGGGGTGGAAAATTTAAAGGGGATGTAAGGAGGTAGAGGAGTGAAGGGAATATGGATCCAAAGGAGAAAAAAAGGGATATAGAAGAGAGGCATGCAAGAAGAGATGAGTTTCATGAAGTTATTTGGAAATTCCAAATGGATGATTTGAGAAAGAGAGGGGAATACATCTTTAGTAGGAATGTTGAGAGAAGATGAAGAGGCAAGATAGTACCAAGGGGAAGTACAAGAAGGAAAATACATGCATGAAGACCACACATAAGAGGAAGGGGATGCACCAAAGGGATTCACCCAGCTAGAGTATGATGTAGAAGTAGAAGGTTAAGAGGTCAAACCCTAGTGGGGTATGTTCTCGAGAGATTAATCAAAGGGGGAATTATAAACTACTTCAAAAGGAGATGTTGTGAGAGGAGAGACAAATGATTCTATAGAAAGTGAAGATTCTTCAACATTGGAAAAACTATTGGTTCACTTGACAATAGGAAAATGATTTGGGTCCCATTAGGAAATTGTTGCAGAGAATGAGGTAAGACATTTTCCTTTAGAACCACCATGTGAGTGAACTTTAATTGAATAAGGAGAAATTTCAATAGATATAGAGGTTAGGAACATAAAACATCAGACGATAGTAGTACCAATAGTGAACATAGGTATAGGAATAGCTAGGTCCTTAAATTTTACAATGGCGGGAACAAATAGTGACCCCATGATCAGATTCCCTATGTTCCATGTAGCTGGGAGGGATGATGTAGAGAAGCACTAGTTCATATATGAGGCTATATGGATAGTGAATAAAATTATATATGAGGCAGTGGAGATTGTGTAGTTGGAAACCACTTTCAGGGATCATGCATTTCAATGCTATATGAAATACAAGGTTGATATTCCTAGAGGCTAGGCAAGGACTTTGGATGAAATAAGGAAATTGTTGTAGATAATGAGGTAATACATTCTCCTTTAGAGCCACACCATAAGTGCACTTTAATTGAAGAAGGAGAAATTTCGATAGATATAGAAGTTAGGAACATAAAACATAAGATGATAGTAGTACCAATTGTGAACAAAGGTATACGAATATCTAGGACTTTGGATTTTACAATGGCGAGAATAAATAGTGATCCCGTGATTAGATTCCCTATTTTCCATGCAACTAGGAGGGATGATGTAGAGAAGAACTAGTTCATATATGAGGCTATATGGATAATGAATAAGATTATAGATGAGGCAGTGAATATTGTGCAGTTTCAAATCACTTTCAGGGATCGTGCATTACAATGGTATATGAAATACAAGTTTGATATTCCCAAAGGCTAGGCAAGGAATTTGGATGAAATAAGGAAGGATTTGATCAAGGATTTTCAAAAACCTGAATCAGAGAAATATGCTATCATATTTAAAGGAGATTAAGAATAAATCTAGAGAAATTATATAGGATTATGACTAGAGGTTCAAGGAATTGTTAGGAAAGTTGAGTTTCAAGCTACCAAAGGTCTATAGAAAGGAATGGTTTATTGTTGGATTGTTACCCCACCTTTGATCTCCTATTACACAATAGAAAATAAACTTCGGGGAATATGCACTCAAGATATATATAAGACTAGAATGCATGCAAAAAGGATTAGCTCAACCCTCATTAGGTTTAGTGCAGGTACATAATCGTTTGACCTCCTTGACTAACTAATTGTAAGAGATGTCAAAAGGGAAAATAGTCTATGAGTAAGTTTGGTGTACTATGTGAAAGACAGAGGAACATCATAGAAATTAATGCCCAATCCTTGGAAACTATACTTCTATGATAGGCATGCCGAACCTATTTCCTTCTAGAGAAGAAAAAAATAATGTGACATATGTACGACTTGGGGACATGATCCTAATCAGTTTCCTAAGTTGTAGAAACATTACAATTCCACTCGGACACCTTTTTGTGAATTTTTCAAGTATATGGGCCATTATGTGAATAATTTTAGAATCCTAGAGCTAATGAGAGAGTGCACGGTATATGATTACTATGATAGGGGACATAGTACATTCCTGGAGCTCGAAAGAGAGGTTTAAGAGGTGGTTGCATAGGTCTAAGACAAGGAGGTGCATCCACTTGTTATAATTGTGGGGAGGTTGGACATATTTTCTATTTTCATATTAAACATCAACCACATTGTAGACACTATTGTAATGAAAATCATGACATAGAGGACTACTCAAAAATTATATCTAAATGGGAAAAGAAAATGTGGAGATGTAACATGATTTTTATAGAACCCAAGAGGGAGTGATAAGAGGAACTTATAGTACACATGGTGAATCAAGGAGGTGAGAAGTTGGTGTTGGATGCAGGACAAGTTCTCGAAGGAAAGTTTAAGGAACCTACCCCTGTGCTACTCAAGTTCGATGCCACATGATAGAAGCAATTATTGCATGAAGTTATTGAATCTCTAACAAATGTGTTGGGAAGTTATAAGGATCCTTAGGCATCGAAAGAACATGAAAATTAGCCTAAATATCAAGTAAGTACTTTCTTTAAGTGTTTCATAAAAGTCTTGAATTATACTCTTAGTTCAAAGAGGTTGATTGAGTTGGTGACAAGGTGGATATTTAGGTTAGACTATGCTGATGTACTTATTTATGCACCTCTACTTGAGAAACATGTTAGGCAAGTAAAGAAGAGAATAAAGTTAGGAGGATAATTTAATATGGCTATGGACATTGGGGGCTATGAGATGTAGGATGTTATGTTTTATCTTGGATCTGATATTAATATCCTCCCAAACAAGACTTGAGAGATGTGTCAAGAAATGAGATACACTTCCACACTAATCCTAGTAGAAGAGAAGATGAATTTAATCAAGAACGTAAATGACAAAGCAGTCACACAGTACATAGAGATCTTACCCTGGAAACCCAAACCGGGAAAACCAACATTCCTTAAGCATTATGCTCTCTTGTTTTCTTATTGAATATAAATAAAAGGTTACATGTCTAACCTTGGTCCAAACCTAAGACACAATTGACATCATACCCTCTTTCCTATGCAAGAACAACCCTATATCCAATCTGAATTACATCTGCATGACCAACAACTTACATCTAAGGATTTCTCTAAAGACTGACTATCCTATGATTCATTGATTATCATCCTTTATGGCCTTATAAAACACCTCTTTAAAGGATTTACAACAAGAAAAACCCTAAAGAATTGGCGCCCAAAAAATGGTTACAGATCCATGCATATCATTGGCTACAAATCCCATAAATCTTGGGATTCTGTTATAGTCGATTCCAAGTCAGATTACTAGTCAACTGCCAGACGACCTTCATTTGGTCTTCAGTCAGTCACCACATGCCCGCCTTTCGACCTCTTGTCGGTTTACCTCTTTGAATTGTTGTTGATGGCTTTACTCTGTCGAACTGCCTCGACATTCTACTTCAACTTTACCAAGTCGACTAACCTCGACCTTTGACTTGTTGTTGATCTACCTTGACTCTCAACCTGTTGTCGATCCACCTCGACTTCAACCATCAGTCGATCTACCTCGACTAGAATTTCACTACAAAGAATATAAAAACCCAACATTCTCCCACTTGTTGTATTCTTTGTTGAAACCATGAGATTCCTAAACATTCATTCACAAACCTAGGGCAACGATGTCGATTGCCTCTCTACACCAAGATAACTTCACAACACTCACAGACTTGGTCAATGGGTCTACTATGTTTTCCAACGTGTCTACTTTCTCCAATATCACCTTGTTACTTTCCACCAAATATCTTATGAAATGGTATTATACATCAATGTGCTTAGTCTTTGAATGATAAGCAACGTTCTTTGGCAGAAATATTGTGCTTTGACTATCACAACTTACCTTCAAATCTCTCTACTCAAACCCGATTGTTGAACACATCCTTTGTATCCATACTGCTTATTTTCTTCGATAAGTGGACACCATGTATTCAACTTTTGTTATTGACAATTATATGACTTCTTGTTGCTTACTCATCCAACTTATTGCTCCACCGAACATCTTGAAGGCATATCCGATGGTCGACCTCTGTCGATCGAGATCTCCAGCACAGTCAGTATTGACAAAGACATGTATATTTGATTTACCATTGTCACCTCCAGGTCTTCCTTGGTAGCATATAGCATAGTCCTTCGTGCCACAAAAATACCTGAATACTCTCTTAACAACTATCCATTTCTCCTTTCTAGGTGTCGACATGTACCTGATAAACACTCCCACTGCATGGGTAGTGTTTAGTCAAGTGCAGACCATCGCATACATTAGACTACCAACAAAACTTGCATAGGGAACATGTGAAATGTCCTATATTTATTCCCATGTATTTGGACATTTTTCAATAGTTAGCCTTGCTCCCACAGGAATTGACACCTTCACTAGTTTGCAATCCTGGATGTTGAATTTTTTCAGAACTATTTCAATATACTTCATCTAATTCAACCAGAAATTTCTAGCGGCTCAGTCTCTCTTAATCTCCATTCCCATAATGGAATTAGTTGCACTGAGATCCTTCATGTAGAACTTGAAGGCAGCTACTTCTTCACCTCATTTATTGTGTCCATGTTGTTTCCAATCAACAACATGTCATCAACATACAAAGATACATATATGAAATGCCCACCTTCTTCCTTGGAATATATGTCGTGATCAACTTTGCTTCTAAAAAATCCTAAGATAAGAATTTATGTGTCGAACTTCTCGTACCACATCCTTAGCAATTTCTTTAGACCATAAATGGATCTTTTCAGTTTTCACATCAACTCTTGGTTTCCCTTTACTACAAATATTTCAGGATGTTTCATGTAGATTTCTTCTTCCAGGTCACCATGTAGGAATGTTTTCTTCACATCCATCTATTATATTTTCAGTTGGAATGTTGCAGCCAGAGACATTAGTACTCTTATGGAAGTTAATTTATCAATAGGGGAAAAATTCTCACCGAAGTCGACTCCCTCGACTTGGGAATAACCTTTTGCTACCAGTTGAGATTTGAACTTCTCGACTTGCCCTGCGACATTCATTTTCTTCTTGAATACCCATTTTCTACCGAAGAGATTTCTTCCACTAGGTAACTTGACTAAATCCCTTGTCTCATTCTTGTTCAATGATTCCATCTCTTCAACCATGGCGTCCTTCCATATTTTACCCTCTGCCGATTCGAATGCCTCATCGACCGACTGGGGATCATCGTTGATGGAAGTTAACACGAATGCAAAACAAAAGTTGGGTGGACTATACCTTTTGATTGGTTTTATTACACTTTCTAACCTCTTTACCGCTAGAATTTGTTGTTCCACCTCTTCCTCTGATTCATTCGACTCATATGAATCATCTTCTTCCTTCCTCAGTTCAAACCGCATCGTATCAGGATTATTATCGGTCTGAAAAATTACCTCAGGCTCGGACTTACTTATGAATTCTCTGAAGACCACATATCAACTGTACAATGTTCTCATTAATGCATGATCCCAAAGCTTATATCCTTTCATTCCTCCTTTATATCCAATGAAAATACATTTGAATGCCTTCTTGTCCAACTTACTCTTATTTTCCTTCGGAACATGCATAAATGCATCACAACCAAATACTTTGAGATGTGAAACCAAAGGATTCTTACCCAACCATACCTCATGTGGATTCATGTAGAATATCGTTGATGAAGGAGACATATTCACCGAATATCTTGTCGTTTCGACTGCCTTCGCCTAAAATTCTTATGCGAGCCCAACACCACTGAGCATGATCCTTTCCTTATTCATCAACATTCTGTTCATTCTCTAGGAAACTCCATTTTGATTTGGGGTATATGGTGTGGTATTTTGGCATGGTATGCCACACCGCTTACATAACTGATCAAATTATTTTCCATATAATTCACCACTGTTGTCAGTTCTCAGCACCTTAATCTTCTTCTTTGTCGGGTTTTATACAAGAGCTTTAAACTCTTTAAATTTCTTGAAAACCTCTGATTTCTTCCTCAGGAAATATATCCATGTATTCATGGAAAATTCATTTATGAAGAAGACATAATACAGGGCTCCACCAAGTGAAGGCACTGAAACCAGGCCAAACACATAACTATGGACCAATTCTAGAATCCCATTTTCCCTTGTCACTACAGATGGAAACCTCACCCTACTTTGTTTTCCATATATGCAATGTTCACAAAATTCAACTTCTAAACCACATTCAGGAAAAACTTCAACCATACATTTATTGTGCATGCCTCAAAGTTCTTTTTCTACAATGTGTCCCATCCTCTCATGCCATAGCATGGTCGGGTCGATTTTATCATGTCTTGTTGAGTCGGTTTGTATCGACTCAACCCGAGTTGGGTCGAGTTGAGTCGAAGTCGTGTCGGATTCAGGAGCAACAATATTGTTTCATCTAGTCGATTAGACATTCCCTAACAACTTGTATAGGGTTCCAATCTGGAATACTTTCATTAATACAATCACACCTCTGACCATCTTGCACGAATCCTTCTGAAACAGAGTGTGCACTCCAACATCACTCATCTTACTGATAGATATCAAGTTTCTTTCCAAACCTAGAATGTGTATCACACTTGGAAGGGTTCTTTTTCTCCCATCCTATAGTATCAATTGAAATCTTCCTCGACTGACAATTTTGGTTGTTGAGTCGTCCCCCAAGAACACATCACCTTCATATTATCGTTCATACTCACATAACCATTCTCTATGTGTTGTCATATGATAGGATTCTCTTGAGTCGATCAACCAAACACCTTGATCTAACTGTGTATTGGTTGACACCAGGTACACATCACCTCCCTTGTCTGGGGTCATCTTTTTCTCAGTCGACTGCTTCTCGTCGGATCCTGTACTAACTTTTGTCGCCCTCGATTTACAATACTTTTTGTAATGCCCAGATTATTGTATTTCTAGAATCTTCTTGTCGACTGAACTAGGGATTTAGATCTATCCTTCAACTTAGAATTTCTACCAGATAATTTTCCCTTATCTCTTTCAATCGGTTGAACTCTCACCACTAAATCATATTTGGTCGATCCTTCCATGTTCTTTATTCTCATTTTTTCTGATGGAAGAGAAGAAACCACATCTTCTAGCACTAGTGTGGTTGTATTTCTCCCTATAGCCATGATCAAGCTATCCAAATAGTTTGTAAAATAACATAATAGGATAATACACTTCTCCTCCTCAATGATTTTGATATCCACATATAATAACTGGCTTAAAATGGTATTAAACGCATTTAAAAGATCAATCACCAAAATGCCATCACTCATTCTCAGAAGATACAATTTATTTATGAGAAACATCTTGTTTACCAGAGATTCTGACTATTATAATATTCTCAGTGTATCCCATAGTTTCTTGGTCGAATATTCACCTAAGACATTCAGTAGTACCAAATATGCAAGAAAAATTCGAATTGTACTTCTTACTCTTCTTTTGAGTTTCTCCCATTCTTTCATCGACATGCCTGTCAGTTGGGTACCTGGACAGACCATTGTCCATTGTTATTGATCTATAAGAAGATATTCCATTTTAAGCTTCCAAAGCTCAAAATTTTGGCCATTGAATTTTTCTATCTTTATTCTTGAACTGCTCACCATTCTTTACCACTATCTTTGACACAATTTATGACTTACAACTCTTACTGTACCTAGGGTTTAGCTCTCAGATTAAATATTGGTAGATCAAGATTTGATACACACATCAAAGAAAAACAAAGCTCTGATACCACTTGTTAGGAAATGAGATGCACTTTCACACTAATCCTAGCATAAGAGAAGAAGAATTTATGATCTGGATTATTTTCGGCACGAAATGAGATCGGAGATATAATAAAGAAAATGTACAGACATATCGTAGATATTCAATAATATAACATAAATGTATCGGAGATGCAACCATAAACACATATATATAGTAATACATGATTTCTATTAATGAAAGAAATGTACAGAGACTGTAAAAATACAGAGTGAAAGACTCACTAGAATGGTGGCAGCTTATCTTTGAGAAGAGATGTGATGGCTACTCGCATTCACAAGAAGATGATTACAATGAGGCTTTGAAGGCATTTTTACAATAACCAGGAATGCCAAAAACCCTAGACATCCAAAAACCTAACCCTGGGAGATGAAGCGCCAAAAGTCATGTTGGCCCCGTTTGGGTAAGTGAGTACATCAACTTCCCAAGGTCGTAACTTTTGCATACGATCTTCGTTTTAGGCGTGTGATAGCTCGTTGGAAAGGTATCGTTGAGGAGATTAATTTTGGGGGATCAATTATGCCTTCAGTTATAATTAAGAACCTCTATCTCAAAAAACCTTCATTTGGGCCCTCAAAATGGCCCCGGAAGTTAAAACCTGCTAAAAATAGTAAATTGCCAAAATTGCCAGAAAGCCATTTTGAGCCATTTGGAAAAGGTGGGTGGCCACCGATATCCACCTGGATCAATTTAATCAAGAACGTAAATGACAAATAAATCACACAGTACACGAACATTTTACCCTGGAAACCCAAACCGGGAAAACCAACATTCCTTTAGCGTTCTGCTCTCTTGTTGTCTTATTCAATCTGAATAAAAGGTTACATTTCTAACCTTGGTATACACCTAAGACACAATTGACATAATACCCTCTTTATTGCACAAGAACAACCATGTATCCAATATGGCTTACATCTGCATGACCAACAACCTACATCTAAATATTTATTTGAAGACAGGCTATCCTACGATTCATTTACTATCAACCTTTACGGATTTATAACATGCCTCTTTATAGGATTTACAACAAGGGAAACCCTAAAGAATTGGCACCCAAAAAATGGGTACAGATCCATGCAGTTCATTGACTACAAATCCCATAAATCTCAAGATTGTGTTACAATCAACTCCAAGTTGGATTACCAATCGAGTCACAGTTGGATTACCAGTCGACTACCAGTCGGACTTCATTCAGTCGCCACATGCCCTCTTGTCGACCTCTTGTTGGTTGACCTCTTCAACTTGTTGTCGATGCTTTTACCCCATTGAACCACCTCAACCTTCGACTTTTACTTTACGTTGTTGACTATCCTTAACCTTTGAATTCTTGTCGATCTACTTCGACTCTCAACTTTCTTTCGATCCACCTCGACTTCGGTCGTCATTGTATCCACCTCGAATAGAATTTCACTGCAAATAATATAACAACCCAACAAGATGATAGGTAGGCCATGGTTGGTGTGGTCACCTATATAGTTGAGAATGACAAATCAATATAATATCTGTCCTCTGGGATGGGTAGAGAATGTTGAAGTCAACATTGATGGAGTGAAGACTACAATTGATTTTGAAGTTATTGAAATAATGGATGAGAGATATACCTATCCCACTTTGCTTAGGATGTACTAGGATTTTTATAGCAATGTTATTTTGAAATAATTTCACTAATCATGCTAATGAGGATGTACAAAGTTCTATTTTGGACAATATTTACAACATCACCGCATGGAAGGAAGATTATGTGAACCATAATGTAGATGGGGAATTGTGTTTGAGGAGCATTTACTCTTTGGAAATAGACTTAGAAGGAGTTTTTGAAAGATGGCATAATGGTGGATATGATATGTCATCCTCAAGATGCATAAATGTGTAGAAAACTATGCACTAGATTGGAACAATGTTGTGTGACCTTCCACGGTTATATGAAACTATGTTAGTATTGGAATTTGTGGTGCACATAGAGGAAGTGGTCTCAGAAGAACAATGGTTATAGGTAATGGAATTTGCAATAAAATGAACACCTGTATGATGGTGGGAAACTTATAGAGACATTTTCACAAATTGGGCACAAGTCGCACAATGTATGAATCTCTAATTTCGACCCTCTTAAGAGTTGGAATTCATGAATATGTATAAATGCATGGAGGATCCTAAAGAACATGTCTAGTTTTCTCAAATTATGGATAGAGAAATGGTACCCTAGGTAGTAATGGGCTCATCACTTTATATGAACTTTGGAATCAATGTCTCAAATCTAGTATGTGAAGGAAGAAACTAGGAGACAAACAAGAACATCGGAAAGTGATGTCAAGATAGTTCTATGCAACCGTTTGCTTCACATCATAGAATGTATATCGCACTAGTATTTTGCAAAAAATAAAAAAAAATTGTTTTCATTGGTGAAGAACCTAAGTACACTAGACAAGCAATGAAGGTTGTTTTCGCATGACATAGAGAGCTAGAGAGATTGAACTAACTTGTTTAATACTAGAAACTAGACCATGAAGACCCTATAGAGGAAGCGAAACTTAGAAACATGAATATTGATGAAACTACAAGGGAACAAGAGGTTAAAGGGAAAGATCCTAGGAGAATTAAACCTTACTACAGGGAACCTTTAAAGATAAGGAAGTGTAATATAGGCTCTAAAGTAGACTCAGAAATGGCCATTATTAGAGACTATTGGGACAAGGAAACTATTTCTCAAGTAGTAGAACTACTATATGAATATGAAGATATATTTCCTAAGAATTTTTCATAGATGAAATTTATCATAGTATCGTTGGGAGAGAAGAAAATATAATTGAATCTATATGAGCACCCTATCAAGAAGAGACCATATAGGTTTAACTTGAAATATAGGGAAAAATTTAAGAAAAGACTTGATTGAATGTTGGAATCCAATGAGTCATATCTCTAGTAAAAGATTCTGAGTGGATCATCCCTATGGTCATTCATTTGAAGAAGCTAGGAGAGATATGAATGTGTGTGGATTTTAGAGGATTGAATGTTGCATGTGTATGCAATCCATTCCATGCCCCTTTCATAGATGAGGTACTGGAGACTCTGGGAGGAAAAGAGGCATATTCTTTCACTGATGTATTTTTATGGTGCCAATAAGTTGGAATTGTTGAGGAGGATAAGACTAAGACTACATTCACAATGGATTGGGGATTATTTTCTTATAATGTTATGCCATTTGGTTTGAAAAATGTAGCTGCTATATTTTCCAGGATTGTGGTTGTTGTGTTTAAAGATTTTATGCATAAATTTATGGAGATCTACTTGGATGATTGGATTGTTTTCAGTTCATTGAAGTAACACATTCATTGAAGTATCAAGGCTTATGTTGCATGGATGTCGATAGCTCCATATTTCCTTGAATTTGAGGAAATGTATTTATGTACCCCATTTGGTGTTTTATTGGGGCAAGTAGCTTGTAAGGAAGGATTTCATAAATCAGGATAAGATAGTCATGATAGTTTATTTGCCTCCTCCCACATCAATTAAAATTATGAACATAATGTTGGGACACATTGGATACTATAGGAAAATTATAATGTATTATGCAAAGATTATTGCATTAATGGAGAAATTTATAAGGAAGGATGCATGTTTTGTATGGATATCGGAGTGCCAAAAATATTTTGATATACTAAAGGATAAATTGGAAATTGTTCCCATCCTAATATTTCCATATTGGGATCATATATTCCATGTTCACATTGATGATTTAGTGATAGTTATTGGAGTGATACTCACACAATCAGGGGAAGGTGACATAGACCATCCCATTTCCTTTCCTAGTAGGAAACTATTGCATGCTAATAAGAACTATACCACTACAAAACACAAAGGGTTGGAGATGATTTATGCTTTTAAAAAATTTAGACATTATCTCCTAGGGAATGCATTCAATTTTTTATAGATTACTCAACATTGAAGTACCTATTAAACAAGCCGATGTTGGGGGGGGATAATATGTCATTGAATGCTATTGTTTTAGAAGTTTAATTTTTCAGGTTGTTGTAATTCCAAACAATAACAATGTGAGACCAGATCATTTATCCAGATTAGAGTTAAGGGAGTATAGGAAACTTGGATGATGGACCACTTGATGCATATTTGTTTAGAGTTGAAGTTGTACCAGATTAGTTTATAGATATTATAGATTTTTGGCAACTAGAAAAGAACCTGAGTCACACATTATGGATAGATAAATAAGTTGTTGACCTACGTGGTTGATTATCAGTTGATTATGGAATAGTTATAAAAACTAGGACTAGACGATATTCTAGATAGGTGTGTGTTCACACATGAAAAAGAAATCATTTTACATGATGATCATGAAGGAATAGTAGGTGGACACTATGTAAATTAGAAGATTGTGTAAAAATTGTTGCACACGGGACTTTGGTGGCCTTGCTTGTTCCAATATGCAAAGGAATATATAAAGAGATGTGATATATGTCAGAGGATTAGAATGTTGTTATGGAGAGATGAGATTCCTTTATTCTTAGTTGTCGCATTGGAACCCTTTGAAAAGTGGGTAGTGGATTTCATAGGACCCATCAATCCTTATGCATGGAGAACTAGCACACACTATATTATTACTACATTTGAATATTTGACATGATGGGATAAGGTTGCGCCAATGCAGGATTGTACAATAGATATAGATGCATGTTTTATCTTTGAGAATATTATGACTAGGTTTAGATGTCCAATAATTTTTGTGAGAGATAAGGGTTCTCATTTTATTAATTCTACAATATACATGCTTAGTTAGGAGTTCATGATACATCACTAGTGTAGTACACCGTATCTCCCTTAGGCTAATTGTTTTTGGGAGACCTCAGATCAAACCACATAAGAAACACAAAGTATTATGCATGAATTGGAGAAAGGAAAACAACTAGTGAAAATAAAGATACCTTCAAAGCACTCAGTAAATATTTTTGATTTGAAGGAGACTTGACCACTGTTGTAGAAAATGGTCGAAAATTCAAAATCCTTTGTTCTTGTTAAGATTCGATATACCGTAGATAGTTTGCATTCACAATAAAAGGTAGAGAAAATTTTGAATCGAGATGCATCACAATTGGCATTAACTCTTTGATAGTATTTTGAGACTACTCCACTTCCTGAAGGAGAACATTCTACCCAACAAGAAAAATCTCCAACTTGTACTCTAGAAACCACTCTTTCACCAAGTATAGGATGTACTAAGGATCTAAAAGAAGAATTATCTCATAGAATTTTGGATTCAATCTTATGGCCCTTGTCTCCACATAAAATCTAGTAGAAAGAGAGACATCTCACCAAGTTGCAAAAGTAGAAATGAATTTATTTTCATTCCCCTTAGTGGATGTGACTCGCTACATTGGTGATTTGGTGACTGAGATGGAAGGTCAATACTAGTGGTTGAGGTGTGCATATCATGCATTGACCAAGAATCACACACAAGAGGTTTCAAGCAAAGAACTCCTTATATCTAAGATTGAAACATTGAACACCAAAGTGGTACCAGGAACTTCAAATCCTACTGCACTAATATTTATGTGCCTATAATCAACAATTAGATGAAGAAACCAAACACTTGCCTACAAAATATCAACTAGATATGAGCTATCACATCAAGGAAGCTCACAAAAGATTGGAGAAGATAAGAATTGAAGGTGCTAAATTTTCAGAAATCGTAAACTTCATCTTTCAATTGTGGAATTCTTCACGCCATCCACCAAAAGATGAAGAATGGGTGTTAGGAATCGGATCTATTATAATAGCATAAAACAAAAATATTCCAGTGAATACCGGCGGAATAACAATAGTATAGAAACATAACAACAGAACAAATGGAACCGCAATACCAAAATAATACCTTTATTGATAGGAAACAATGTTCACTTGCCTCTTTGAGGGGGAAACCTCCAGCAGAGAAAATCTCTATTACAATAATTCTCAAGACAAATCCATCTCATACCTTCTACTCTTATTTATACTAATTCTATTTTCTAAAGAACATTGTAGAGGAAGATCTTTCTAGAAATAGAAGCTTCTATTAGGTCTTCTTAGATTGACTTGTTCGTATTCATTAAATAGGACTTATTAACTAGTATCAACCATTATTACATGGAAATATATTATTATACCTATATGAGAAGTTAGGGGTTTACTAGTTTAGGTCCCTAACATGCCCTCCCCCTTAAAGAAAAACCTTGTCCTCAAGGCTTGAGATGAGGAAATTCCTGTAGAATAGTTTTTGACTCCTAGGTAGCATCTTCTGGAGTTGTATATTTCCACTACACTAAAACCTAATTGATGGTGCACTGATGGATATGACATTCACGTTGATCCAATAATACCTGTTGTTGTAGCCATATGGAAACTTCAACATCCGACTCTGGAAGATTGGTTTGATTTTAGCACCTAGTTCCAATCACCTTCTCTAAGAATGGGACCTGAAAAATAGAATGGATCTTAGAATCACTGGTTAGAGATAATTGATAGGCCACTGGTCCCATGTGTTTGAGAATGGTATAAGGATCATAAAATTTGGGAGAAAGATTCTAACAGTGTTCAACTTTGAGTGAAGTGTGCTTGTAAGGATGTAGATGAAGGCTCCTTGGAGGGAATCCTTCATGTTGCAATGTGAAACTTTTCGTAGTCTCAGCCTAGCCTAGGATTTCCTTTACCCTAGGTGAAGTTTAGTCCCAGCTCGGGGGTGACCCACTGCTGATAGGTTGGAGCAGTGTGGTCTAAGGCTAGGAGGTTCGTGGAAGGTTTGCACGCAGTCGGTGGTCTTCTCATAAAAAGATAAGTACCAATTCTATGTTAATTGTATGTTGTGTATCTTGCACATATGTTATAATGTTATGAGTATTTCATGTATATGTTGCATGTGTAGGCTTATTGTTATTTCCACATTAATCTATATTGTAGTAGAATGTTTATGTCTGTTTAAATTTTCATTAGATATATATATATCTATATATATATCAAAGGTTGGACAGAGTAGAGATTTTTTCTTTTGGTAGCATGCCCGACCCTAGTATGGTTAGGTATGTTACAATTTGGCATAAGAGCCCATGGTTTCCACATTGAACCTGGATGGGCCACAAATGTGGAATTTGGAGTCAAAATTCCACAAGGAATTGATGTACAGAGTGCTAGGAGGGTGTTGAGGGAACACCTTGGTTGTGTTCAGAAGCTCAAGAGGTATAGACGTTTGATAAACCACAACAGACATGGTATTGGGCCACAAAGTTAAATTTTGGGTCGTTGGATATGTTCGGAAGAAGACAAATTCCCCCACAACCGTCAGATCTAGAGAAGGTACTCATAGGTTAAGCACAAAAGTCCTTCGGACTTCGCCTCTCCGGCCATTTTAAAACTATAGCAGAGGAAGTTCCCGAAGTTCGGAACTGATCCAGACCATTCATTTATACGGACACATGTCCTCAGATTAAGCAATGTTAGGAATTCAACAGTCTGGGGGTTGTGGGGTGTTCAACAGTGAAATCCTCCGAAGTCCCAGAGTAAGTCTCAGCCATAGATCATTCGGGAGGAGGAGAACCGTTGGATTTCTCTTGTGGTTTGGTTGTTTGGTGTTCAAGGAAATTTGTTGGAGGTTGCACGATGAAGAAATCATCGAAGTCCCGAAACTATGAGAAGAAAGTGTCGATAGTTGGCAGTTCGGGAGTTTTGAAAATGTGTAGATGTGAAGGAATCCTTGAAGTCTTGAGTTTTCGAAGTGATGTGACATGATGATGTCACTGGGGGTGACATGAACTCATTCGACAGTTCGGTAGTTCGACAAGTTTGATAAAGTGTTGATGATAAGAAATCCCCAAAGTCTTGAAGCACCGGATATGGCGTGTCATGATGACATCACCTAGGGTTACGTGGGCGCCTGCAATGCATCACTTTTTTTTGTACTTTTGACAGGCCCTTAGTACTGATTGGGACCTGACATGTGTCATTCGATGGTGGGGGCCACTTGTCACCACTTTGATTGGTGAAAATTGTACTACGTGGGCCTCGGGAGGTTAAGAAGTTCATAGTTTGATGTTCGGGAAAAAAATATTGAAGAACTTCCGGACCTCCAAAGTCCCGAAGTTCCAAATTCACAAAGCACTGAAGTGATGTGGCTTGGTGACGTCACCTGGGGTGACGTGGAAAAACAATATGCATGCCATTTGTCAGTGTGTTTTGTGCTTTTGAAAGGCTAATTTTGCAGTTAGAACTTGACATGTGTCACCCCTCAGATTGGGCCACGTTTCTGATTCTTGGAATCTTCCACATAGCACCCAGGTGTGTAGTACTAAGTGGACCTTAGGGGTTTGCCACTTTGGCGTTCGAAAGGAATGAAGTGAGTATAAATTGAAACCTCCAAAGCTCTGAAGAGTGGAGTAAATCCTCATGGTTCATCAAGAGGGGACACACGACAGTAGATCACGTGGTCCAGAGGATTCAAGGCATAAACAATTGAGGTCAAGGACTTCCGGAGGCCCGAAGGCCAAATTCCATCTCAAATGTTGATCACAAAGGACACATGGCACCAGATCCCAAGGTCCAGAGAAGAGGTACTCTTGAGGATTTGAGTTTCATATTGTTGTGAGTCGAGAACTCCCGGAGGGTCGGAGTTAACTCGACTGTTGATCGGGATATGACATGTGGAAGCAAGAGAGAGAATATTCGGTGAATCGACACTTAGAGAGATTGGTAGTGAATTTATTTGGAAATCATCAAAGCCCAGAGTCCTAAAGCTTCTATCCACTATAGATCTGAATAGAGAATGTGGACTATTGATCCACCGTCCTTCACGAGTTCGCCACTTCGATAGTCTGGGATGTTTGTGATGTGCAAAAGGGAAACCTCCAAAGATCCAGAGCCCCAAAGTTTCAAGGATTCAGATAAGTGCCTAACTGTTAGCGTTGGGTCACATCCCTTGGTCACATGAATTTGGGGGCTGAAGAAAAGGGGCTAGCACCCAAAATTTTGTTTTACAAAAAGGAAAGAGGCTTACAGAAGGAGCCCGTGGGATTTTTAATTGTACAAACCTACACCTAAAGAAGTAAGGAAGACCTATAAACCTGAAGGAGGGATCCTACACGGATCCAAGATCCAATTCGACTCTGAGTTGGAAGAATCCATGTATAAGATTGCATAACTGAAAAGACAATTGTTCAAGTATCCATAACTTCCTGCTCAAAACTCATAATTGAGCATGGAAACAACCATTAGAAAGGTGTTGAATAGTAGAAGATAATTTTTCACCCATAAATTGGATCTGAACAATCAATTTCTCGATAAATAAGTAGAAAATAAGTCTAATATATATTAATGAATCAGAATGGTTCATGTTTTCATGAAATTATTAAGAACAATTAGCCTGACAAAGTTATGTTGGTTGCACATTTTTACAGAATTAACAGCTTTCATATTAGATTAAGCATAAAGTGCATAGTGATGAAGGATACATAGGTAGTCTACAACAAAGAATATGAAATCATAGGGTTGAATGTCCAGTTGGGTATGGAAGGAACCAACTCTAATGGACATGGAGGAGGAAAGGAGGAAGACATAAATCTGGATGAGACCCTCAGAAAATTGCAGATAGATGCCCATAGACACAAGGATGATAATGAGAGGATTATAAAGGCCAAGGAACAACATGAAGAATTCAATATGAAGTTAATGAAAATCCTAGACATAATTGAAAAGAAGTTGTATAAGGAGAGCGGCTCCAATAGATCAAGAAGTCACATAACCCCTGAGGAAAAAGGAAGATCAAGGAGTGGTAGCAGAAACCACCATCACTCCCAAAATAAGAGAGAACATAGTAGCTTAAGTCCATCCCCTGTCAGGAAGCATCATAGGAGGTATGGGGTGGATGAATTGAAAGGAAAAATGAATAATATCAAACCTCCTACTTTTGATGGAGAGCACAACAAGGATGAAGATGTTGAGACATGGTTGTTGGGCACGAGGAAGCACTTCCAATTGCATAACTATTCTTCTCATGCAGAAGGAAGAATTTGTATCTATCAATTGAAAGGAAAGGAATCTATGTGGTAGGATCAACTTGTGCAAGTGCAACACATTAGGGAGAAAAATGTGACTTGGAAGGAATTCAAGAAACATTTTGAGAAGAAATACCTGACCAAGAGGTATTATGAAAAAAAGATGAAAGAGTTCTTTGAACTCAAACTGGGCAGTATGACTATTGATGAATATGAAAGGAGATTTTTAGAATTGTTGAAGTGTGTCTCCTTCATCAAGGATGAGAAAGTTAAGATGCAGAGGTATTTGAGAGGGTTTCCATCTTTCATCAGTGATAAGATTCAATATGATGATCCCAAGACTTTGGAGGAAACCATAAGGAGAGAAAAATGCTTATATTATTTAAAAAAAAGGAAGGCCTACTTTCCAAAAGGCTTGGGAGGACAAGAAGAAGTTTAAGAAGGAACAGAGGTAGAAGGGGAACAAGCCACCATTTTTCGGAAACAATCCTCAAGGAAAACCATCTTTTAGAGAGCATAGAATGGTTGAGGTAGGTTGGAAAAGGCAAAGGAAGACACCCATTAAATGTTGGGGCTGTAAAGGAGACCATAAGTATAGAGATTGTCCTCACAAAAGTGACAAAGTGAGAGCTATCCACAATGTACAACAAGAAAAAATAGTGGAGGACATGGGAGTAAGTGTTCCAAGTATCTATGCATCCCTCGAAAACAAGCAAGCAGAGTTTCAATCACACATGATTGAAGTAGAAGGTATGATCAATAACCATGCCTTTACTATTTTAATAGATTCAGAAGCTAGTCATAGCTATATATATCCTAAGGTAGTGGATAGACTTCTTTTACCAAGAAGAAAGCATGAGAAATATTGGCTAGTACAACTGGCTACAGGAGCCAAGAGAAAATTTGTTGAGATGGTTAAATCATGTCTAGTGGACATGAATTGGCTAAGTACCAAGGCATATTTGAACATCCTGCCATTGGGTTCATATGACTATGTAATTGGTATGGATTGGTTGGGCCAACACCATGTCATTTTAGACTTCCATAACAAGGCATTTACTTGCCAGGATGAGGAAGGGAACCCAAGAATAGTCCAAGGAATTCCTAGGGAAGTTACTGTTTGGGAGATCTCAACAATGTAGCTAAAGAAGTGTTACAGGAAGGGCTGCCAAATATTTGCAGCTCATATGGAGGAAGAATCTAAGGATAAGGTGCCATATCTGGAGGATCATGTAGTCCTTAAATATTTTGATGATTTGTTTAAGGAGATACCAGGACTACCCCCAAAGAGATATATTGATTTCTCTATAAATTTGATGCATGGAGCAACTCCAGTATCAAAGACTCCCTACATAATGAGTACACCAGAGTTGAAGGAGTTGTAAATGCAACCCGAAGAGCTTCTGAAGAAGGGGTATATACGCCCAAATGTGTTACCTTGGGGTTCCCCAGTATTTTTCGTGAAGAAGAAAGATGGGACATTGAGATTGTGCATCGATTTCAGACAATTGAACAAGGTAACTATAAAGAACAAGTATCCTTTGCCAAGGATTGATGATCTCTTTGATTAGTTAAAAAATGCAAGGATATTCTCAAATATTGTTCTCAGGTCAGGATATCATCAAGTAAGGATTAGAGATGAAGACATCAGAAAGACCACCTTCAGGACAAGGTACAGTCATTACGAATTCACAGTGGTGCCATTTGGGTTATCAAATGCACCAGTTGTTTTCATGCATTTGATGAATGGTGTTTTCCGGGAATATTTAGACAAGTTTGTCATTTTCTTTTTGGATGACATCTTTGTGTATACCAAGTCAAAAAAATATCATGAACATCATTTGATGATGGTGTTACAAGTGTTAAGAGAGCACCAAATGTATGCCAAATTGAGCAAGTTCTCATTTTATCAAAACAGAATTCACTATTTGGGGCATATCATATCTGAAGAAGGGATATTAGTGGAACCTGAGAATATTGAGGTCATTAAAGGGTGGATAGCACCTAAGAATGTGACATAAGTTAGATCTTTCATGGGTCTAGCTGGATACTACATAAGATTCATTGCAAGGTTTTCGAGAATTTCTCACCCAATCACTTTCGTACAGAGGAAGGGGGTGAAGTTTCAATGGACAACAGTTTGTAAAAAGAGCTTCCAACAATTGAAGTAGTTGTTAACCAGAGCTCCAATTCTGAGGATTACTAATCTGAATGAAGATTTTGTGGTTTGCACCGATGCATGCAAAGGACTTGGTGGAGTCCTCAGTCAGAATGGGTTTGTGATATGTTTTGAATCCAAAAAACTGAAAGAGCATGAAAGGCTCTATGTCACTCATGATTTGGAGTTGGCATCCATAGTGCATGCCTTGAAGAAGTGGAGGAACTACCTCATGGGGAAGAGGTTTGAGCTAAGGACAGACCATAATGGCCTAAAATATTTGTTTGATTATCCAACTTTAAATGATAGGCAGAGAAGATGGTTGGAATTCCTCTATGAGTATGACATTGATATTAAGCACATCAAAGGAAAAGAGAACAAAGTGGTTGACGCACTTAGAAGGAGAGTGCATGAACTGCATGTTGCAGTGATTAACATGTATCAAACTGATCTTAAAGGCATAATTTCTGAGGCTGCAAAAGTATATTTGCAGTACATGGAGTTGGTGACAAAATTACAGAAAGGAAAAATGCAACAAAAAGTTGAAGATTATGAATCGGGAATTGATGGAATTATCTTGTGCAGGAACATAATTTATGTACCCAATTCTCATGAATTGAGGAGTAGGATTTTAAAAGAGATGCATAATGTACCTTATGTTGGACACCTAGGATATCAGAAAATAGTTTTAGCAGTCAAGAACCAATATTATTGGCCAGGCATGAAGAGGGAGATTGTTGGATACATTGCTAAATGCTTGGAGTGTCAAAGAGTCAAGGTTGAACATAGGCACCCAACTGGGTTGTTGCAACCATTACCCATTCCTAAGTGGGAGTGGGAAGTGGTGACAATGGATTTTATCATAAAAATTCCTCAGAACAAGAAAGCAACATGATGTTATCATGGTGGTGGTGGACAAGCTTACTAAAGTTGCCCATTTCATTCTTATGATGGTTACTCACAAGACAACCAATGTTGTTGATATTTATATGAGGGAAGTAGCACACTTTCATGGCATACCCAAGACATTTGTGTTTGAAAGAGACCCAAAGTTTACCTCAAATTTTTGGAAGGGGTTATTCAAAGGGTTCAGAACTAATTTGAACTTCAACACAACTTATTATCCCAATTTTGATGGGAAAACAGAGAGGTTGAACCAAGTGATGGAGGATATGCTAAGAATGTACATGATGGAAAAACCATCTAAATGGGATGATTATATACACTTGGTATAATTTTCCTACAACAATGGGTACCAAGCATCACTGAAGATGAGCCCATTTGAGGCACTTTATGGCAGAAAGTGAAACACACCAGCAAGTTGGGATAAACCAGTAGATAGAGAAATAGTTGGGCCAAAGTTGCTCGAGGAAATGGAAGAGTAGATATCAAATATTAAGCATAATTTAAAGGTTGCCCAAGACAGGAAAAAAAGATATGCTGACAAAGGTGGAACTCACAGGGAATTTAAAGTGGGTGATCATGCTTTCTTGAAAGTGAAGGCCAACAGAAGTTCCCTGAAGTTGGGAAACTGCTCCAAGTTGGTAGCCAGATATTGTGGGTCGTTTGAAATACTAGAGAGGATTAGACCAGTAGATTACATGCTTTCATTACCTTCATATGTGTCTATACATAATGTGTTCCATGTATCATTGCTTAAGAAATATATACATGATGTTAATCATGTTATTGATTGGAATGTGATTCAGGTGGAGCAAGAAAGCACTTTTCAAGTGCATCTGGTACGCATTATAGACCAGAAAATCAAATAGCTCTGGAATCAAGCCATAGGGAATGTAAAGGTCCAATGGACCTGGTACGGTCCTGAGGATGCAAAACGAGAGCATGAAGATGCCATGCAGATAGAATACCCACATCTTTTTGAAGATTTTTGAAAAATCTTATTGTAATATGTAAATATGATGCACTAAGGACAGTGCATAAATAAGGGGAGGGGATTGTAATACCCCAAGGTCGAGTCCCTGTTGAAATGTAATGATGTTTATAGGTTGGTGAGCCAAGTATTTATAAGTTGGGAGGCTTATGTGTCTATTAGGCCGGAGAGCCTAGATGCAAAGGCCAATGAACCTATTTTTGTATAGGTAATTATGTAGATCATTAATAAAAATACATTGTTGCATGTAGACCAACCATGAAGAAAGAGTTATGGGGGAATAAGTTCCACTAGGAAGGGAAAGGGAAGGGGGCTGGGAGGCTAGGAAAAATGGGCTAAGCTTGAGGGCTTAACCCAAGGGAATATTATAATGTATTTCCTAAATTACTAAGGTTTGGGAAATAAACCCTGTTATCCTAAGTTCCTTTGGGAGAGGAACAAACTCCAAGTGGAGAGGAACGAGCTCCTAGAGAGCCAAGTGTCAACCTAGGTGCATGCAGATTTATGTGGGAAATTCCATTGTTGTGGGGGTTCTTTCACCATTTGGACCATTCTTTCTATCCTTTGCCCCATTCACTCACACACTGAGCAAACACGCAATCAACCATTTCCGCCATTGTTGAACCCTCTACCATTGTGAACCTTTGTAATTTGATGAGTCATCCTTTTCCTTACCCGATTTTGTTACTGTGGTTACCTGGTTGACTCAAGAGATGGACAAAAGAAGCAGGTTGTCAGACCTGTGGTTTGAAGAGGTAGGTTGTCAGGCTCGTGGGTTGAAGAGGCAGGTTGTCAGGCCTATGAGAAACTCTCTCTAGGTGAGAGAGATTACTGGGGGAAGTGATTTCTCCTAGAGGGAGTCCAACATCAGCTATAAATATCTGAGAATTCTTGGTCTAGCCTATTTCTTAAGACCTGGAAGGGAAGTGGAGTATCTGATGGACTCTGGAACCATGAAGATGTATATTCTCAGGGTGGGACAAGCATATGGGGAATGAAAGTCTGTGAGCGGTGGGCATAAGTAGGCTCCTTGGAGGGAATCCTTCATGTTGCATTGTGACACTTTTCATAGTCTCATCCTAGCCTATGATTTCCTTTACCCTGGGTGGAGTTTAGTCCCATCTCGGGGGTGACCCACTGCTGATAGCTTGGAGCAACATAGTCTAAGGTTGGGAGGTTCGTGGAAGGTATGTATGCAGTCGGTAGTCTTCTCATAAAAATATAAGTACCAATTCTATGTTAATTTCATGTTGTGTATCTTACACATGTGTTATAATGTTATGAGTATTGCCTGTATATGTTGCATGTGTAGGATTATTGTTATTTCCACATCAATATATATTGTAGCATAATGTTTATGTCTATTTAAATTTTCATTATATATATATATGTATATCAAAGGTTGGAC
This sequence comes from Picea sitchensis, assembly GCA_010110895.2. NCBI lineage: Eukaryota > Viridiplantae > Streptophyta > Pinopsida > Pinales > Pinaceae > Picea > Picea sitchensis. Next base: position 80,781 of record SNQJ01S0010517.1, read on the forward strand.
AGAGTAGAGAGTTTTGTTTTTGGTAGCATGCTCAGCCTTGGGATGGCTGGGTGCGTTACACCACCATTCATATATGGGTAACCATTGATCCAACTGATGTTTCCGGTCAGATGAAAAACACCTCAAATATGTTTCCAAACACTTGTTGACAAATTTAGTTTGGCCATCAGTCTGTGGGTGATAAGCAATACTGAGATGTAATTGTGTGCCTTGGAGCCTGGATAGTTCTTGCCAAAAATTGTTGGTGAAAGTTGGATCTCTATCAGATACAATAGAATGAGGCATGCTATGAATATTGAAAATATGATCCATGAAAATTTGTGCCATTGTGGATGTTGTGAATGGGTGTTGAAGAGCACAAATAAGAGCATATTTGGAAAGGTGATCAACTACCACCATGATGACTGACTTATTTTCAGATTTAGGTAATCCCACAATGAAATCCATAGAAATGTCCCTCCAAATAGTTGGTGGAATTGGAAGCAGTTGTAGTGTGCCTTGAGATTTGATAGTTTCCCCTTGGTTGCATTGAAAAACATCACATTCAACCACAAAGGTTGAGACGTATTGTTTCATACCATGCCAGAAAAAAGAATGTTTAACTCATTCATAGGTTTTGGTAAACCCAAAATTCCCTATTGTGGGTGAAGCATGAATCTCACAAAGCACCATGGATTTAAGTTGCGATTGGTGGATTAAATATAGATGACCTTTTTAGCGAAGCTCATCATTGTTCCAAGAGTACGCTGGAGAAACTGGAGAATTGTATTGCAATTGTTGGATCAAATGAGAAGTTTTGGGGTCTTGCAACCATTCTTGGCAAACAACTTGGAGTCAATATGGTACAATAAAGGAGAGGGAAAAAAGGGATCCTTCTTCTTCATAGTTTCTAGATAGAGAATATGCCACTGCATTTTCTTATAAATGATCTCATAATCATTTCCAAATATCTTGGTCACCCATTTTTGTTGCTCCTAGGATGAAATCCTCTTCTCTAGGAAATACTTGAGGATCTGATGGTCGGTTTTAATTTGGAAGCGTTGCCCCAAGAGATAAGGAGGCCAGTGAACCACAACATGCAGAATAGTCAACATTTCCTTTTCATAGATTGATTGGCCAAGATTTCACTCTGAGATTTGTTTGGTAGTGAAGGCCAAGGGTCTACCCTCTTGCATGAGTACTGTGCCAATTCCTTTCCTGAAGGCATCACATTCAAAGGAAAAAGGCAGCAGAAGCGTGGTGGGCCCATAACCCACAAGTCCTAGGATAAAAACTTGGCTCTGATACCACTTGTTAGGAACCAGATCTATTATAATAGTAGAAATATAAATGTTGTAGTGAATACCAAAGGAATAACAATAGAGAACAATAATATAGGAGCAGAACATCAGAATATATGGAACCAAAATACCAAAATAATACCTTTATTGATAGGAAACAATGTTCGCTTGCCTCTTCAAGGGGGAAACCTCCAACAGAGCAGAGCTCTATTACAATAATTCTCAACACAAATCCCTCTCATACCTTCTACTCTTATTTATACTAATTCTATCTTCTAAAGAACATTCTAGAGGAAGATCTTTCTAGAAGCGAAAGCTTCTATTAGGTCTTCTTACATTGACTTGTTCATATTTATTAAATAGTCCTTATTAACTAGTATCGAACTTTATTACATGGGAATACATTGTTCCACCTATATGAGAAGTTAGGGGTTTAGGTACCTAACAATGGGAGAATATTATTATTTCATTGATAGGTCAAATTCTGGAAAAAATAAGACCTTGATTTTGCTACCACCAAGTGCCTAAGAATCTAGTATGGTTAAAATGATCGAGTTGAGCAAACAAATTATGATAGTCATGTAGAGTAGCAACAACTAATCAATAAATTGACCCATCTACAAGATATGGAATAGAATAAGTATACATATGTACTAGAATATCAATAAATTATAGCTAAACCGATCACATTAGTTGAAAAATTGATGCTTACACCCACACAAGCTACTAAGGAAGTTGTTGGAAAATATAATGAGCACATTTAGAATATTAAATAATTATGTAATTCAAAATCCAAGAGAATCTCTAACTTGCATGATTGAGTGAAATAGGAACTTCCCTTGGTGGTCCCTATTTTTCTTAAATGAGCTAGATTATCTCTAGGATGAGACAAAGACTTATGTTGGCAGCCTGTTGGTGCCCTATGTTTCCATTTTGAATACTTTTGCATGCTTATGTAGTGGATTCACTTGGGTTTTTTTGTGCATGTAAGTGTTGTTCTATGTGAGACTTTGTAACATTATATATCGTGTGGGATGAGAATGTACTACATATAGGTTTTCATATGCTCCCATCAAGAAAAGGAATAAGTAATGGCTATAATATAATGAAACCAACCTGAATATGTATAAATAGGGGTAATGGGGGTTGATTAGAGAGGAATTCTAAAAAATGTGTTTTCATGCTATCAGAATAGGGACTGAGTAGTATGATAGATATTGTGTGAGGAAAACATAAAGAGTTATGCATGCATGCAATCTGTTGTTCTAATATGGAATGGGATGGACATCAGTTCCCCTTCTTAAATTTTCATGAGTTATGTTGGTTATGAGCAATGCATGTTATGAATGATGAATGATTATGTTTACATTGTTAAGATAAATATATTCATGTTTTATTTCTTTATATTTTAAATCTATTCTTGTAATTCCTTCTAGTGTCTTGGGTAATACCTTTCCCTCCCTGAGGGTATTGGAAATGCTAATGCTAATGGGATTTTTGTTGGGTTGTGTACTAAACCTCGGGTTTGGTTTTTAGTGACAACATGGCTAGCCAATTTAAGCATATAGTAGTCCCTAATAATCCACAAAAGGTGATTAAGAAGCGTGGCATATTTCAATATGAGGTAAATGGTGATGCCACTCCATGGCATGTATCATCTCCTCTATATATGCCACCAACTACTACTCCCTTATCCAAATTTATGGATCGTTTACCCAATCTTTTAGAAAATGGTGTTACCATTGCAAATGACCACTTGGTTTCATTTTAAAATTCATGTGACAATATTAACACTCATGATAATGGCAAATGCATGAGACTCTATCAATTCCTTGGAAGGCAAGGTTATTGTTGAATTCTTTGATCTCCTTGATAATATTGTCTTCCTTGGTTTGAGTTGATTTAGTAGTTTAAATCCATGTTTGAATATATGGAAAAACCTATTGAGCATATAAATAAGTATAGTAATATTTCTTTCAAAAGTGGTGAAACCCATGAAGGAATTTAACTTGAGATTCATGAAATTATTTAACAAAATCCTTGAGGTAAGTTTCCCATATTAGCAAGAATATTTAGTATATTATTATAATATTCTTCCTCCTTCTTAACAAAATATATTAGAAGCGAAGAATGCATAAAACTTAGGGTCTAGCCTACAAGATTTCCTTGAGTTTGAGTAACATAATCTTAAGACAAGTTTTCCTTTTAACGGTTAAAATTAGAAAATTGACATATCCACTATTTTGCAAATTATTCAAGACATGAATAATAGGATGATTTACTTTGAGTGCAAGTTGAAAATTGATTCTATACCTTCTACATATCTCCCACTACAAATGTTGACAAGGTCAAATCCCTTGTGGACCAAAACCTCTATGTCCCATCAATGGCATAATTTTTGCAATGAGTCACATGATCCTAATACACGTGAATCGTTATTAATTTATAAGAACATGTAAGGGTTAAGAAAATGGTTTGTGGCATAAATGTCATAGAAGAATAAGATACAACTAATGATGTGTTAGTTTCCATGTTGGCCAGAGCAAGTTTAGGCCTAAAATGGGAAAAATAGTGGATCTAGGAATGCATATTTTAGCAAAACCAGTGAGAACACCAAATCTACTCACTATTTCTCAGTCATAGGAGCAGAACATTGAATCTATGCTTTTGGTCCTGCCCCAAATGAGTATTGTTTTATCGTAGAATTATTTTCCTTATAACATTGCTAATGATTTAGCCTCTCTTAAGGCTAATATCAATTGTCTGGATGTCCTTCATGCTCATGAACAATAAAAAAAATATGTATGAAGCACTTGTTACCCCAATTCCTCATATCGTTAATAAATTGGCAACAAGATTTCAAACCATTAATGTCATATCTTTAAAATGGGAAACCCAAGAAGATGAGATAGGTACAGTGACAATTTCCTGACTCAGGTTTAGGTAGCCTCCATTTTATGTTTCCATGAATATTATAAGTAAGATTTATCATTCTTATTTGATTGATGGTGGCTACACAAACATTATGTAGGAAATTATTATGGAACAACTTGGTATTTCTTGCACAAACGAAGTCATAAACTTGTTCACTTTTAATAAGAAAGATCAAAAGGTCATAGGCCAAATAAAACGTCTCACTATGCTCATGTGTGCACATCCTGATATTCACACTACATGTACTTTTTTGGTTGGTGATATGGAAGTACGAAATTATTCCAATATTTTGGGATGTCAATGCCAACATTTGACTGGTGGTTAGCTTATCCTAGAAGGTTTTCATATAATTGTTCCCTAGGATCTAAAGAACATTATTGTATTAAAAGAACCTAGAATTTTCCCCTTTATTGAAAATATCCCTAATTTTGATGTTGAATACATTGAAATAGGGCTTGATACTTACTTTTTCTTCATAGAAGAGGAAGATTCTCTTATTTTCCAACTAGACTTTGACTAGGATCAGGCTTGGCATTTGTAATTTGACAGAGCCTCTTCTAGTGAAGGTAATAGTGTCAGTGAAATGTTGTACTCTCCAACAAGGAAGCTTCATCAATTTTTCTTTTAAATGAATTTCTGATGCACTAATAATGTTGTCGAATTCGAAGCGCTTTGTCTAGATTTAGATCAATATTTGTAGCTAGGTTGAAAGCACCTGCATGTGTTTGGAGATTCGTAGCTTATTATAAATATGTTCAAAAGAATTTATAATCCTACCAAGAATATTTTTAAATGATACATTCAAATAATAGACAAGGTAATGGAGAAAAACCTCTCATTGAATTTGACTTACATTCGAAGAGGATTACATTTAGTAGTTGATAAGTTGCTTGTCTATGATTCTAATGCTAGTAAACAATGTTCTAAGGACAAACCATATTATGAAGTGATTTCAATGTGTCATCCTTGTGTTCCTGATAACGATGAATCTTGGTAGATATTTGATAATGGCAATGACATTTATTGTTTTTTGGTAGATCAAGTAGATGTGATGCTTGATTCTTTTGGCATAATGTTTACCCCAAGGGCTTCATTCCTTTAGAAAATATGTTTTCTAAAAATGATTCTCCCAAGAACTTCTGCAAAAACAATGAATAATCTAAGAACAAAGTAGTAGATATTGTCTTGATTGACATAAGCTCTAACATTGACGATCCTAAAATATCATATGTAGGATCCAATTGCACCAAGGAAGAAAAAATAAATCTATGTCCCTTCTCGAAGAAATCCAAGATGTTTTTGTGGTCCTACAAATACTTGACTGGTTTTGACCTTGGTATAATTCTTCATCTCATACCTCTTGAATAGGGTGCTAAGCTAGTCAAGAAAGATAGTGTCCAATCAATCCCAGTCTTGATGTTGTAATCAAGAAAGAGTTAGATTAAATTCTTGAATCCAATTCCATCTTTCCGGTATGTTACTCAAAGTGGGTTGCTAATCTAGTTCAATTTCATAAAAAATAATGGCAACATCCATCTTTGTGTATATTTTATATATTTAAACTAGGCAAAACCAGGGGCTAAATTTCTCCCATGGGATAATTTTCCATGTTTTTTCCCAAAAAAATATTTGCCAATTTCCATTTTTTCTAAAAATGATTTGCCCAAATTCTATAGGATAAAATTATTTAACCTTAAAAATCACCAAAACTTTATAGAAACAATATAAAATCCTTAGAAAATTAATTTTTTTACAAAACTATCGCCAAACATTTTACAGTTTGCATATTAAGGACTAATAAAATTCGCCAAGGTTTCTACACTTTAAAATAAATTTCCATCCTTAAATTTTTCCCTAATTTGAACCATGAAAATGTTAAGGATGATTTTCCTTTCCCTTGCATGGATGTGCTTTGGTAGTAGGTTGCAAGTTCAAAAATGATGTATCTTCTAGATGGTTTTTCCTGGTACAACCAAATCAAGGTAAACCCTAAGGATTTGCTTAAAACCACCTTTACAACAAGTTGAGTTACCTTTGCATACCACAAAATTCCCTTTGGGTTGATCAATGTGGGTGCTACCTTTCAGCATATTATGCACATATCTTATTATTATTATCATGCAAATTTTTCTTAATGACTTGACTATCCATTCTAAAAGGAGAAAAACCATTTTGATAATTTAAGGCAGTTTTTCCCCGGATGGGGTGCCACGAAGCCACCAGAGGACATGTGGGCAGCTGTCGGGACGCAGTATTAATGCATCAACCGGCGAGCCTACCCTTCACCATTAATTCACCATGGTTCACAGCATCCACCACCTCATGACGAGCCTCCTCGCGCGAGGGAAATGTACCATCCTCCAGCGCACCCAGCACTCAGCCTTAATGGCTTTGGCGGTCGCGGTAGCCTTATGCACTATCACAGTGATGAATTTCACAGAGACACATTGGCTCCTCGCAGTGTTCACTCCACCAGTGCATCCGTAGCATACTCCATTGGAGCAGATATTCAGGGCCCTACTGAAGCTCTGGAGAAGAGAAGCCAGTCCGCCAGGAACCCTGGTCCCTTCCAGGGTCTCCATCATGCCAAGGATAAGAGGGAAATCGCGCAGAGGTGCCGCCTAGTACATGGCCGAGTCTCGGTGCCAGCGATAGAGGAAGTTTGAACGGGCACTATCCATAGCATCCACTCGATGCAGAAGAAGACCACGCACACCTCCCATGGCGTATGTAGAGGAAATCACTTGGGAGGAAGCTATGCAGAGCCACCCCACTATTGAATTCGGAAAGGAAGACAAGCCTTCGCCTGGGGTCACTCCACAGAACTTCAACGTGAACAGCTCAGAGGACTTCTTCCCCACCTGTTTCATGGAAGAGGAGACCCCTCTCGATGCCACCACAGGGACGGTGATGCTACTAGAGCATCCGACCAAAGAAGAAACGGACTCTGAGCACCAAGCCTCCGGCATCAGCGGCGGGCTGGAACAACCATCCTTCTCTGAATTATGGCACCTTCCACTCATCTTTGAGCTCAGAAGTCTAATGGACGACCAAGTTTTTTGCCTCGCCAGGATAGACCAAAGGCTGGACATGCTCTTTGCGGCCCACTCCAAGAATATTCCACAGCGACAATGTCCGACGTGCACGCAGACGTACTCACTTCCAACAGGTTGGCGATAGTAGAGGAGCGAGAGGAAGCGCACGGGTAAAAAGGTTAAATGATGCTTTCGGTTAGGGGTACTTCTGTTAGCTCTAGTTCAGTTAGCTTGCTCAGTTCATTTACATCTAGCTATGGCATACTTTTTGAAACTTATAAGTTTGATAGCCCTGGTTTCCTACGGGCAGGGAAAATCTATGTCTATTTTGATAACAGAGTAACACTTGGCTCAGGGTGTCCAGCTGTCCCGGTTTCCTGCATAGGCGGGACAGCTGGCATCACCAACAGTTACTGTATGATGTTTATGTTAATATAATATGATCCACCTTTTTATTTAAAAAAAAATAAAATTAAGGCAGTTTTTTCTTAGATGTAGGAAGTTTGGAATCTCATTGAATACTAATAAATCTTCCTTTGATGTTACTAGAGGTAATTTTCTAGGTCATATTATTTATAAATATCGTGTAAGCATTGATCCCAAAAGGATTTCTCCAATTCATAAATTTATCATCTTCAAGAAAATGGAAAAGGGATATTAATTCTTGAAGTGTCAAAGTAAGTTTTATTGAACGAATACCTATTCCATTGACATTTCAATGACATACTTCTTTGGTGTGAAATACCCATCTAGGGTTATTCTTTAAATATTTCATGATGGGTCCCACCTTTGGTTCCATAATGGAAAGCATTAAGCAACCAAATACACAACTCACAAAATTTTACGATATCGTTTTTATTGGCCAACCATATTTTGTGATGCTTCCTCCTTTGTAAGATATTGTGATCATTGTCAATGGTTGGCAAGAAAAGAGAAGATTTATGACATTTCTTTGAACTTAATTACTGTTTGTTCTCCTTTCACTAAGTGGGGTCTTGATTTCATTGGTCCTATTAACCCTCACTCTTCAACTAGTCATATTTTTGTGCTTATTTTCACTAATTATTTCACTAGGTGGGTTAAAGCAATTCCATTGAAAAATTCCAAGCCAATGCAAGTAGTTTCCTTTCTCAAAAAAAACATATTTTCACACTTTGGTTTACCTATTTAGGGAATAAGTGATAATTTCATGGATTTTGTTTCATGAGAAGTGTTGAGGTTACGTTAATATTATAATATTACTTTCTCAACCTCAACACCTTATTACCCAAAACTAATGGAATTGTAGAGTCCATAAACAAAAACCTCATCAGAATCATCAAATGAATCATAGGAGATAATCCTAGGGAATGACATTTACAATTGGCACATGATTTATGGGCAAATAGAATAACAAAAAAAATCAGTATCAATAAGACACACTTCAATCTAGTTTACAGTCAAGAAGCTCTCATGCTTGTGGAAATGGAAATAACTACCTACCATTTAGCTGTCCAAATAGAGGAATTGGACGTTAGTCCAATTGTTTAAAGATTTAATACATTACTAGCTTTGGAAGAGAACAAATTTTGCAACATAGAGTTTTAAAAAATGTAAAGGAACCATAAAGAAACATTATGATAAAAAGGCCAAATACAAATGTTTTAGAGTAGGGTAGTGATTCCTTCTTTTAGATTCTTCTCACGAGGATAAAATCAAACACACACAATTCCAAAATCTTTGTCTTGTCCCTTTCACTATCTCTCATAATCTTGGAAAAAACACTTTCATATTAAAGAACAACCAAGAGGATTTTATCGCATATAGTGAATGGGTCTTCCATGGAACATGTCCTATTCTACACCCCTAGCTATATTCTTAGCAATATCCCTTTTCATTTATGGAAAAAAATGTCAATTCCTTAATGTTTCAATTGTATTTTGGTACCAAGGATGTCCAACATATGAAGCATTATTCATTTCATTCCATATAAGCTTCTATAATTTACAAGAATTAGGAACATAAAAACTATTTTTATGAATAAGGATTCCATCATCCTCTATCTTATAATTTTCATATTTCTACCATATATTTTCCAATTACAATACTTCTTTTACCTAAAAATAGAGCTGATATAAGATAATAGCTTCATGAATTATGTTTTTCATATCTGATTTACACATGTTAATGTCATAACATGCATTACATGTATTCTTCTACTAAGTGCATCAACAACTTTGTTCTCTTTCCCTTTAATATTATTGATATCAAAATTAAATTCACAAAGAAATTATAGCCATCATTTTTTTCCTGGCATTTCATGTTTGTTGTTCAAATAAATTTCTAGACCATTATGATTTGTTCTTAACTCAATTTTTCTTCCCATCAAATAATGTCTCCACATTTTTAATTCATGCAATATAAGTTTCTATAATTTACAAGAATTAGGAACATACAATCTATTTTTATGAATAAGGATTCCATCATCCTCTATCTTATAATATTCATATTTCTACCATATATTTTCCTATTACAATCCTTCCTTTACCTAAAAATAGAGCTGATATAAGATAATAGCTTCATGAATTATGTTTTTCATATCTGATTTACACATGCTAATGGTCATAACATGCATTACATGTATTCTTCTACTAAGTGCATCAACAACTTTGTTCTCTTTCCCTTTAATATTATTGATATCAAAATTGAATTCACAAAGAAATTATAGCCATCTTTTTTTCATGGCATTTAATGTTTGTTGTTCAAATAAATTTCTAGACCATTATGATTTGTTCTTAACTCAATTTTTCTTCCCATCAAATAATGTATCCACATTTTTAATGCATGTAATATGGCAACCAGATCTAAATCATGTGTAACATAATTCTTCTCATGTTCACTCATAACAAATTACATGCCCATTCTAAGTGAGAATTCCACCAATTCCCTCTTTATGCAAATCAATGTATACCACAAAATCATCATTTGATCATCATTTTTGAGAATTGGTGCACTAGTGAGAAACTTCTTTAACAATTGAAAATTTTCTTCACACTTTGGTGTCCATTCAAATTTAATCAATTTCTTCTACAAATATGTGATGGGTTGTGCAACCTTGGGGAATCCTTCTATAAACCTTCTATAATACCTAGCAAGTCCCATGAATGATCTCACCTATGAAATATTCTTTAGTGGAGGCGATCCCATTATTGCTTCAATTTTCTCTAGATCGACTGTTACTCCTTCCTCATAAACAATATGTCCTAACTAATGAATTTACCTCTGATAGAAGGAAAAATTGCTCAATTTGGCATAGATATGGTATTCTCTTAGAACTTGTAAAACTAGTCTCAAGTGCTCTTAATGTTCTTCCTTTGAATTTGAGTAAATGAGAATGTCATAAGGAAATACAATGACAAACTTATCCAAATCTTGTCTAAAAATTCCATTCACCAAGCACTTAAAAGTAGTTGGTGCATTTGTCAAACTAAATGGTACCACTTACAAATTAATAATGTCCATATTTGGTTTTGAAAGTTGTTTTGTTTATATCTTCATCTTTTATCCTTACTTGATGGTATCTTGATCTTAAATCTATCTTTGAGAATAATTTTTCTTCTCTCCACTGATCAAATAAGTCATCAATTTTAGGTACATGATATTTATTTCTCATAGTGACTTTAATTAGTTGCCTAGAATCAATACATGACCTCAAAGTTCCATCTCCTTTCTTTACAAAGAGTTCTGGGGATCCCCAAAGAGAGACATTTTGGAATATATACCCTTTCTTTAACAATTCTTCTATATAAATTTGTATATCCTTTAATTCTAGTTGTTACAAGGAAAATATCTCTATGGCTAGGGTAAACCACAACAAACAGAAATGACTGTAGAAATCAACTCTCTTCTCAAGTATGGTATGAAAACAAATATGCTAGTAAGACAAGATAAAAGGCCTACCTTGTCCAGACGTTCGATGAAGTCCATCGTTGAGCACTTGACCCAAAGCAATATACCTGCAACTAGTCGTCAACAACCAAGCAAAGCAAGAATATGGTGATAATAGATGATTTTAGCACATTCAATAGCATAATCCATTAATAAACATAACAAATATGCCCATGGAATAATAATTCAAATATTTTCAAGATATCAATTAGACGGGAAAAGATCATTTCTATTAATAAATTATTAGCAGAAGTGAAAATGTTACAGACTTCTGTGTCGGCACGGTTCAGAATCGAGAAACTAATTTCCTTCCAATTGGGCCTCCACCACTTCAATCCTCCACCAAAGGAAATATCATAAGAGAGAAACAATGAGGTTCTCAATCAATAAGAGAAGAGCTTGGGGGCTAAACATTGTGTTCATACTTAACGGATAAAGGGATGCAGACTCAATATGAAGTAAATAATTTCTCCAGCGTAACTTTTCTCTCAAAGTTGAATTCTTTCTCCTCTTTCCATAGCTCAAAATTGGCCCATTTATATCCTTCAAAATGGAATTGAAGGGTTGAGTCGGAATGTTTCTAGTCTATGGAAGGCCAAGGATCATAGATCTCCTGTCGTGACATGGAAAACCAACATTAATTTTCATTTTCTGGCACAAATCCTGATGTACATAGGCTATAGTGGAGAAGCATGTGTATACACATGTTGTATAGTAGGCAAGATGCATACATATGGAAAAATATGTATTTTTAGCTATGGATTTTACAAACAAGGATGATAAGTTTGCATAGGGAAATGGAAAAAGGCCTTTTGTGCAAGATTTCATAGGGTGAGTAAAATATTGCTATAACAGATTCCCCCTAATGTGTGAGGTCATAGGAGTATCTGCGATGGCTGAAATACATTATAAACAACCCAAAAGTGGAGTGATCGGGAACCATCTGGATGAACTAGTTTCTCATTACATTATGTATTGACTTTGCATGCATGGTTGCCAATAAAATTACACTGCATATCCATGTGAAAATATACCAATCAAGTGTCTATGGCCATGAATAGGAAAATACAAATGCGGTTACATGTCAATGGTTGTCATAGTCATGAACAAGGCCCAGTAAAACCAGTCTCAAAATCAATATGAATATATATGTATACAATGGAGTACAATATGATCTCCCATGATCACTGAAGTTGTATAGGTACTGGTCCAATGAAAAGGAAGCAACAAATCAGGAAAGTTGTGGCTTCATAGTGATGTCTTCAAGTATTCTACACAATCCACCAAGGGTGAAAGTCTACATCATGTGAAAAAAGGATTTGAGGTCGAACACAATGAGACATCATTTGATTACCAGTCATTGAGGTATACCGTTAACAAACACGAGACAACCTATCGATAATGAAAGTAGATATCAAGGCATCGAATACATTATTACAAGTGTAAATAAAGGATTCAGTGTCAAACACCTGAAGAATCCATCGATCAGGAGACATTGATGTATTCCCAATTGTTGATGGTGAGAGAACCTGCAACTAATGACTGCAAGCCTAAAGGTACTCATAAGACTCTAGGTCCCGTTTCTAGAATATATGGGTTGAATTCAATGGAAGGAGACCCGCTGAAAGGAGAGGATTAAGGCATCTCTCATCAGTCAGAATGAGGTATAAAGTAGGAGCTTCATGATTTGGTGGAAATTAGATGAAGAACATGTTCATGAACCAACGACCATGTGCGTATTTCACATGTTCCAAGTGCAAGAGGTACATGAAAAAGACCATCTGAATAGAAGCCAATGATGAAAAATGTTGATAAAGGCAAGGAAACCACCAATAAGGCTAATGGCATCCAAGACACTGCACAAATCCCAATGTGTGAATGTCTTACCGTCGAACACAAGGGAAACCACCCAGTCAATGACCAATGATGAAGTATCGATTGTTGGGTTCAAGGTTATCTACCAATGATGAAAGTAGGGCTAGGGTGCACGATAGTATTACAGTATCATATGATTCTGAGAAAAAATGAGGGTATGGTCGACATGCAAAGTCAATATTTACGAGGAGTGGTCGACACGGGTTGATAGACTTCCTTTGAATAAGATCATGAGACATATGGAGGACTCCAACAACATAGACTTAAATATGAAACCATGAGATGCAAGAGGCATCAATGACATTCTCTATAGGGACTGGAAGAGTAACCAGTCGGTAGATAAGACTCTGTAACGAGCTCAACTTCTTAAGGCCATGCTAATCCCAAAATTATGATGACAAATGGACTCAATAACTTTGTGCTTTGTTCAAAGGTGACACGACTGCTTCCAACATAAGATAATACTCCCATCCCGCTCATATTTTTTTTTATATATAGACAAATGAATGTTGTGATACAGAGGAGGAAACGAGTGTCGCAAGTAAGCAAAACTAGTTCCACAATGGAACATACCTATGCTCAATGCAAGGATATGCATGTGGGAGATGGACACTCAGGGGAATTTTCCCTCCTAGGTATAGGGTGTCAAATTGCGAAGGATATAAACAAGGTTCTGCTTGGTTGAGGATGTAAAATTGTTAAGGAAAACAATTTATAACGTAAAGCGAGAACTAACTATAGGCTAAATACTGCAAGCAAGGGCATGAGATGTAATCACAACTTAACGCCAAAAAATGTCCTTTTTTATGTATTTTAGTCTACTTGGTGTGAAAAAAGGGATAAACGTGTGCCAAATAGACGTCCTTTCAAATCCAATTTACGAATGTGAAAGAGACAAGTTCACTCGGCAATCTTTTCATTTTTTTGAAAATGAGTCGAAAAATAGCTTAACTGAGACTCACGGCCTTTCAAGTCCAATTTAACGAGTGTGAAAGGGACAAATCACTTGGAAATTTTTTCACTTTTTAGACGAGTCGAAAAAGAGCTTAACACAGACTTGTTTAGGAGATTCTAGGCAGCAAGTCATGGGGGAGGCCAAGGCTTCTGTGTTGGACTTCTGTGAAATTTCATCATCTTACGAACAACTGACATAATCTTGGGAAAACCCAAATCTCTCCAAGTCGAACAAGATAAAGTGTTGATGGAGGTTATCATCTCCATGATATATTGGATAATGTCTCTTACCAGAAAAGACATAGGAGGGGGCATTGGATCCCCCACAAGGACATCCCAATCAAAGGGAAGCTCCTCGGGACTTGGAGGGAGAGTACTTAGGGAGAGAAAAAACCTCTCTCGTACACAGAGTAGGATTGACCAGAGACTGCACTGGTACGACCCACTTCTTAAATTCTAGGTTGAAGAGGATGCACAATAATAGGGATAGAGGATGCATTGCCCTCGACAATGGGGGTATGGTCTAGAGAGGATTGCAGTAGAATGACTGTCGTGTCAATCAAAGGAGAAATAGGGTGTGGGGAAACCACAGACGCCTCAGAATATGAAGGGCCCTTAGGTGAGCCCCACGCTTCTGGTATCTCAGTCGTAGTTGGGCATAAACAAGTAAGGTGATCTCCTTCGCAATTCCTGCAAAGGAATTTAGGCTTACGCCTGAGGCATCTAGGATTCTCAATGTCCCCAACATCGTTCACAACGGCTGGTGACATGCTCTCAACATGACCAAAAGAGGTGAGAGATTCATATCCTACGTGGTGTACAGAGGTTGGAGATGCGACATTGATATGACTTGTGGCGACTAGAGTGATGTCCCCAACATGATTGGCAGAGGCTAGGTGTGGGTTGTCAACGTGACTTGCAGAGGTTGTCGACCCATCTCCAACATGACTGGAAGAGGTTGGTGTTGGAGCTCCAGTATGACTAGCAGTGACTGGACTAGAGGTGAGTTATGGCATTTGATACCAAGGTCCAGGGAAATATTGGCTTTGGAACATTGCAGGCCAGGAAGGATCATGGTTTACCCCTTGTCCTTGTCTAGAAATATAGTATCCTCCGCCTAACTGATTCGAATAGGTGTGTACGGGAATCATCACTAAAGTCTGTGAAGAGATGGAAGTATGATAAGGACTATTTGAGTGAGGATATATATTGCCTCATTGTGAAGGGGTTCCATAAGGAGGGTGGCTCAAACCGTAAAACTGATTCTCCTCATATGAAATACTTGGGGGTACATGAGGACCTGTAATAGAAAAAGTATTCGAAGGAACTGACATGGCGGACGAAGGATACATGGATGGGGTGTAACAAGTAGAATAAGCACCCATCTGAGTACTGGCTCTTGAAAGAGCATAGCTGGGACTGGATCCATAAGAGGGGGGGTTCCAACCTCCTATAGTGAGAGTTGGTTGAGGGACATGACTGATATCAAATGAAGAAGTAGGCATCAGGGCCATGGTGCCCCTAGATCCAATTCCAGGATTCATATAAGTGGACCAGGGAGAGGATTCCAAGGGTGAAGGCATATCAACAGGAAAATGACTAGAGGCCCAAGGCACGGAATCAGTGTCATAGTTATGCATACCATTATGAAAATCGAAAGGATTATTCCCCATGAAATGAGTAGGCATCATGGGGTGGGTAGAGATAAATGAGGGAGAAAAAGTAACTCCACTATCCATGATAACGAAAACTTAGTATAAACTCCTAAGGCCAACTAGTAATCAAAGAGCACACCAAAAGTCAAACGACCAATATGGACACAAATGGGGTAAAGTGGCTAAAAGTGGCCTCCCTCCCTAAAAAAGGTATTTCTCGCCCAAGAGGGGCTTGAAGCTCCCTGCTAAAGATCAGAGGTAACATAATCATTTATAAGAGCCCTCATGGGCTTAACAACTAGTCGATTAGATCCCCCTAGAGAGGTAATCCTCCATAAAGGATGTGTGTTGTCCGACCCTTATCTGACCTAGGGTACCTGTAGAATAACACCTGCAAGTAACTTATGTGGCACCTAATGTAAGTTTTAAACCTGTGAAGTAAAGAAATGCATATAGATTCTTAAGAAAAAAAGAATTTAATCAATGGCTCATACACAGAGTACACAAATATTTTATACCAGAAACCCTCAACCAGGAAAACCTTTCTTATATTCATTATATCGAATTTCACCATTCAATATACAATATATACAATGTTTTTAGGTATTCCATAGATACCAAAACCCTAATCCCTAAAACTTAGATTATTTTTAGTAATCCGCTAAAAATAGCATAAAATGCCCAAAAACAAATTTTTGGGGCGCTGCGCGTAACCAGGGGGGTGCATACCTTCCCCCCCTAGGAAAGAGTCTGGCGCACATGACACAAACAGAGCACTACTACGAGGGATCCTTAGACGCATTTGTCAAATCTGATGCGCCCACACACACACATGCAAAGAATATAACACATACCCAAAATTCTCCCACTTGTTGTTTTCTTTGCATCCATGGGTCCCAATATTATATAGTCAACAATCCAAGGAAGAAATGCCCATTGTTATTCTACACCAGGAGAATTTTTTTGTTCTTACAGACTTTGTCAATGAATCTGCAACATTCTTCAAAGTGTCAACCTTTTCTAGCAACACCTTCTTTTCCTCAACCATGTCTCTCACAAAGTGATACTGAACATCAATATGCTTTG
>SNQJ01S0010518.1:0-15004 GCA_010110895.2 Picea sitchensis
TTTTTGGATCCAATGTGAGCATATCCACCTCCAGCATGTGTCCCCTCATCTCATCCTATTTTCCAAAGAGCCCTTCCAATATTTTCTAGGCTTCATTGGGAATCTTACATGAAGATATGTGAAAAAGGATATCGGGACAAATAAGACTGCAAATTGTTCCGAGTGCCTCATCCATGCAATTTAAGTACTGGATTTTTCTATGGATGATGTTAGTTCTGTATCTGTATTCATGGTTAACCTATAAAACCCTCTAGATCAGATATGTATGGCTATTTTCTCCTTCCATGCAAAATAGTTGTAAGGTGTAAGAATGAATTCTTTTTGGAATTCCATCTTTCCGTTGTCTTGAATCTTTCGTACCTGCAAAAAAATTTGGTGTAGATTTTTCTTAGTAGTCCGTCGGCTTTGATACCATGTAAATGTGTTGAACCTACACATAATAGATCTAGCTAAACAATAATACACACATTTGCAGAGAGAATTGGAAAAGGAAGAAGAAGGAGAGAAAGAATGGAAGAATTCTCATTAACCGTTATGAATAATGAATAATTTACACATGATATACTCTGTATAAATCAATGAGTTTGACTTGATGTGAACCAAGTCACCATAGTTGTGGTCTAGAGTGATATGGACATACACCAACAGTTACGGGAGTGAACTGGATAATGACTAATTATGACTAATAAACAAATAAAAACCTTAGGAAAAAGAAATCCTAGGTGTGTGTGAAGTAACTCCAACATTCCTCCCTAATTTGGAATTGATGAGAGTTAACATAATGAGTCTTGATCCGAGACTGGGGAAATTGGCTTAGACATCTAGTCGACCTCCCAATTTTGACCCTTTTTCACCTCAAATATATTTTTCAAAACTTACCAGTGAATCCTCTGCTATCCATTTCGCTAAAGTTTTTTTTTTGTACATCCCTCACGTCTTGATGGATCCCATCAAGGAGATTACATAGCTCACAAAAATACTCATGATGAGTATCTTCATTCCCTATGATTTGTTCCTATGTGGCATGGCCCCGACATGGTGAGCCATATGATACCTCCAACAACTCATGAGTTATTCAATTATGAAAAATACATTTGGCCTAAGACTAGAAATGTGCTCTACTTTACATAAAGCATAAAAATGCATAGTGCCTTGTAAATACTTATGTGGTGTGGGTGTCATTTTATTTGGGTACATCATATCCAAAAATCCAAATATATTTTCTTTTTAATATTTAACCTTGGAATCTAGTTTATATGTGTTGATAGGATTCTAGGGACATTTTTAATATCGGGACATCCATTGAACTTGATGTATGTGTCTCTAAACTAGCATATACAGAGAGGTTTTTCCCTACATTTCCCTCTTTACATTATTAACTGTCCATTTCCATCACTATACCTTAGGTTCCCACCATTTTTGTTGTTTAAATGGTTGAACTTTATTAGTATTATTGTTCCATTGATTATTTTTGCTACATCACCATTTTCTTCCATTTCATATCGCACTGTAGCCATGCTTCACCGCTAACCATCTATTTTCCCCCATTTTTCAACACCCCTAGATGAGAACCGTTGTTATGAGTGGTCATCATTTGAAATGTCCTTTTGCAGTCCATTGCTGGAAGTCATGTTCCATGCACCTGTAAATTCATTACAAACCACTCATTCTCTCTAGCAGATCTTACTATTATCCCTTTTTCATGCTCAGTAACCAACCATGACAAAGTTACACCCTGGAGTCTCCGTTAATCTCTTTTTAGACTCCCTAAACATGAAAATATTGTCGAGTTAGCTTGCTTTCATTCACACTCGTTACATGGATTCGAAAGGGCATCTATTCGATGTAATTTTACCCATTTTTCAGACTGGATAGAAAAATTACGGAAAAGGAATACTCTAGTCAACCTTGGCTAGAAGAGTTCTCCCTTGTATTCTTTTATCCCTTTTTTGGCTCAGGAGACTAAATTTATGAAGAAGAACACCCTTGACGTATTCTTTGTCTTTTCAGACTCTATAAATATGAAATGAAAAAATGAGCACTATTCTCCACCCTGAGCTCGCATATAAACCATGGGTGAGAACATCGAGCATACTTTTATTTTCTTTCGCACTCGTTAAACATGAAAAAAGGAAAAATAGTAGGGGGGTTTCCGTCTAGTCATATTCACAATTGACAGTCATCAATTGAGTCTCCCTTGAACAATGCACCTATTTTGTGTCTATGTACAACAATTGGGTTCTCCATTCTCTCTCAATTATTACCATCTCCATGAGTTCTCGGACTCCACTGACTGGTTACTCTTCCAGTCCCCCATGGTGAATGTTTTGGTCCTTCTTGAGTCAATGCTCCCAACTCAAGTTATTTTTCGTGTTGATTTGTTCAAGGGAAGTTATCCTGTGTCGACCACTTTTAGTCCTTTAGCCCATTCATCCTAGCCATCCATGTGTCAGTTTTTCTCTACTACTACACTCTTCATACCATCTATCTTTATATGTTTTGTGTCGATTGATGGGGGATACATCAATACCCTCCTTCAACATATTTCATCTTGTCGACTCGATATCATTATCCAGGTTTGAAATATACAAACTAGTGAGTACCCTGGGACTTGTAGACATCAATGGCATGTTTCCTTACATTTTAGTAGTAGGTTTAATTCATTGGCTGATGTTGAATGAATCTATGAGTGTTTGACTTCAACTCATCTATTCACACTAGTTATATTGTACTATTTATATTGGGGTCCATCATCATCATCTATGGATTCCCTCGCCTTTGTTAATGGTATACATCAATGACCGATAATTAGACAGTTTCTACCATGCTCGAACTCAAATTATTTATTCTCATGTTGTAGATTCATAACATTGGGATTTGGGATGAAGAACTTGGGTTGGGACCATTCATTCCTTGATCCCATTCCCTCCCAAGTTGCAATGGAGTTATTCATGAGTACTTTAGAGATCGCTCAGGAATTGAGTTCTCTCACTGATTTGTATCATGTGACATAGATATAGATTAGTAATTGGTCTTGTCTATGCTCTCACTTGTGACATGGATCCACAATGCATTATTTCGTGGACTAGATCTAGTTACTTGTGTCATGCATGGATCCACAATGTATTATTTGGTGGTTATGCATAGTTTTTATTACCAAGCATGGGTATGCCCTCCTTGGTGATTTTATTATTATGTTGAACTGATGATGGTTTCTTTCCAGGTTCCTTCTCTCAAAGATCCGTGATTTGTTTTGTAAAGTGTTTCAGCCACCAGACATCTCTTCTAACCTCACACTTTAGGCATCATATGTTATACAATTATATTTTCCACCTGATCACTTGATGGGCATCATCTAGGGGTCAATAATATGAACCACTGAATCATACCATTTTTACCCTGAGATTAAAATACTTTTATCCATAGTCATTGATTTCCTATTTACATCCTATGAACAGGAAGTGTTGGTCACTCTCTGTCCTCTTGCAAGGAGCGACTGGTCACTCCTTGTAAGAATGTAGGGCATGACCAAGTCTGTTACTCCCCTTTTAGGCTTGGTTTTGTAAGATAATATTTAACCCTTTATTATTTGTGGTTCGACCTCGAGAAGATTTTCATCCCGAGAATGGATATATTATCCAAACCACCCTTTTATATTATCTCTACTATCCTATAAATAATGTGGGTCTCTCATGGAAAAAGGGAGGAAAAGAGAAAGTAAGTTTATGGTGGCAGATTAATTATGGAGCTCGGGCAAGGAATATGGTTAGAGATTCATCAGGCTATTAAATTGTAAGTTGTAAATTGTTTCCATTTAATAGAAGATGCACACAACTTTCCCTCTTATTTGATTGTACATGATTATCATAATATTTGGAAATAATTAGGATGTTCATGTCATATCATTAGATCTGTTATAAATCTATACATGATATATTTGAACTTATGAAAGGAATTTGCTTGTATCTTCATGTGTGTGGGTCCATGTTGACAAGATAAAAATACATATTCGACAAGGAAAATAATCAAGGAGTGTGTAGGGACAACTATTAGGTGACCGGATAAGTCCTTTGTTCCATTCACTTATAGATCATTTATGTGTATGATTTAGATCTAGGAAGGTCCACAGTTTGTATCTCTATTTTGTCTTAGGTCTAGAGAGATCCTAAGAGAGGTAACCCCTGCAAGATGAAAAAATCCTACAACAGTACAACATGACGTGTGTTGGCCCTTGACCAAGTTTTGGAGAACCTTGGTCATGTTTGACCATTTTTTGGGACTTTGACAGGTTGGTCGAAGAAGGAGTGTAAGGTGAAGCGGATATTGTGGGATATCGGCCCCTTTTTAGGGAATGTTTGGGTTTAGGGCTTATGTAACGGGTATGGGATGTCGGCCCATGGGTTTACCCATATTTAGGCCCTTTTTGTCATGTATAAATAACTAGGTTGGTGATGTAAGTTGTGGTGAATGGTTGGTGTGATGCTAAGTGCAAGTAGTTGCAAATTCTTCGTGAATACTGTGTGTTGAGCACTTGCAGGACTTAGTGCAAGTAATTGTAAGAACAAATCTATGCTTGAACCTAGCTCGAGGAAGGAGGGTCTTCCAAGGTGCATGCAGATATCCTGTCCTATGTGGAGTTAGTTTGTGGCTCTGTGCACGTAGCCCCACACTGGGGTGAACCACGTATATCCTGTGTTGTGATTGCTTTGTGCTTATGATTCTTATGTGATTGTTGTGATTTATGCTTAGTGTTGTGATTTGTTTGTTAGATGAATTTGATATACTATCTTAGTGCTTAGTGATGTGAATGAATGCTAGATCTGATCTACTTCTATATGCTAAGTGTGTGGATGTATTAGATCTTGTGAATAATGCATTGTTCTATAATTAGGGTTTCGACCTGCGATGTGAATGAGGGTTAAATACTGATGAATGTTAACTATTAAGTTCTCTTCTAAGTGTTGTAATCACAGATCTGTGTCCCAGCTAGGTTGTAGACACTTGAGCCCTGCAACCACCCCTACCTCTACCTCGGGAGAGACTTCATCTACTTCGCAAGTGTTGCCAAAAGGGTCGGTAGTTAGGGTTTTGTTGGTGTGTTGTTGAAGCGTTGAACCTTGGGTCTACCCCTATGTGCCAACAAATGGTTCCATTGTTGGGACATGAAACTGTGATTGTTGGGAACTGAGGAAAATAAATCTCTGTGTGTAGATATGTTGTTGTAGTGCGTAGTATTCTACTTAACTTGTGAAGATCTGTGCTAAGAAGGGAATCAGATCTGAAGAAAAGAGGTAAGATCTTAAAGCTTTGTTCTCTGAGAAAGGTAAGATAAGTGAAAATTTTTGTTTCGAAAGAATGAATCTAGGTATGTTTGATATATTTTGTCCCAGTCTGAAAACTAGGGTACAACTAGAAGAAAGAAGATTTGATATGAGTAGATTTGATAGAAGCAATGAAAGATATGTTATTTGTATGCATAGAAAGAATGTTTGGACTAACAAATGTTGGAAAACTGATAGGGGGGGGGTGAATCAGTTGTTACCGTGCTTGAACAATTATGCTTATTTTAAACTCTTTACAGAGCACTCAATGACAATCACAAAAATGCAGGGAAGTAAGAAATAGAACATTCAACATCATTCACACATATAAGATACACAGAGACACATATTTCCTGAGGAAACCCATAAAGGGTAAAAACCTCTTCTTCTTGGTATGATAAGTAATCTTTACATTCTGTACATTATCATACATATGAGCTCCAACTCATTGTGAGGCTACAACCTCTATTTTTCAAGCTGCAACTTGCCAAGAGCACCAATTCTCTATTTTCTCTAGCACCCACTAGAAGGAAGCACCAACTCCCTGGTTTCTCTAGCACCCACTAGAAGGAAGCACCAACTCCCTGGTTTCTCTAGCACCCACTAGAATAAAGCAACAACTCCCTAAGTGTTCTAGCACCAACAGGATGGAAGCACCAACTTCCAGTCACACAAGCAACAACCTGTAAAATAGAGAACAACAATTCTCCCTTGCACCACCCTGCCACCCTGGTTTCTCTAGCTGCAACCAGATGGAAGCTGCAACTCCCTGTGTTCAAGCACCCACTTGAACCTCTGAGGACAACAGTCCTCCCTAGCACCTCACTACCACCCTGAAATATTAATCTTTGCTACTGAAACTTATTACAAAGATATAATGTTCATCAATGGTTTACCAGTCTCATCATTGTTTTGCTACACTACCCTGCTCTGTCTGCTTCACTATCTTCCTTCACACATGCCTTGCACTTTCTATTCTTCTTCCTTTTATGCTCTGTGCACCATGTCCATTCAATGAACCATTCCTCTTATGTGTATTTTAGCTCCTGCACACTGCCTCCTTCTACATGCCCGAATCACTCTCAACAATAGCACTCATCTCTTCTTTTTTCTGCATTCTTATAGTCTCTGTGCACCTTATGCATACTATATTCACAATCCTTCTACATGATCTACACCCCTCCATTGTTCTCCACATCGGGATAGTCACTGCCACTCCACATTGCCACCACTTGACTCCCTTGAGCATCAAGACACTCTTTTTTCTGCATATTCTCCTCATGTCGAGTCCTCTTCCTGATCATCATGGAAATTCCTCATCTTTTCTGGCGGTTATACCCATGTGTTCATCATCACTGGGTGTTATGATGAGATTCCTTAGCCTATCTAGTAGTCAAGACTCTTCATCTTCTCTATCATAGTCGAGCTCATTCTCTTTATTGCAGTTACAGGCTTCAACTCTCTTCCATCTGTCAATCGCCTCTATGAACAGTCTTCATTCCACTGGCAGATGCCTTGAGACTCTTCAGCTCCTCTAGCAATCACACTAAGGCCTCTTTGATTTTTCTGTGCAGAAACAATCAGTGGTTTTTGGCAGTTACACTATTAACCTCTTGAGCCTTATGCCTTTGGCACCTTTCACCTTTCCTTTCACAAGTGGCCTCAAGCGGTGACCACACACCTGTTCAGAAGGCGCTTTCGTGATTTGCATTTCGACAATTCCTGTTGTGAGGCATCTCGACTCTCCAAGTCGTGATCTCCGAAATGGAAATTAGCTTCGTGCTATCTCCTCCCTTGAGCCTTCGTTGATGTGACCATAGGTGATGACCAAGGGCCAATTCTGAACACGTATTTCACATTTCTCCATTTCGGCATTTCCGCATTTCGCTAGTTAATGTACTAACTTACCCAAACGGGGCCCAAATGAATTTTGGCGTTTCATCTCCTAGGGTTAGGTTTTTGGATGTCTAGGGTTTTTGCATTCATGTTTAACATAAAAAGGCCTTCAAAGCCTCATTGTAAGGACCTTCTTACGAATGAGTGTAGTCGTCACATCTCTTCTCAGAGATAAAGCTAACACCATTCTAGCGAGTCTTGCACTCTGTATTTTTACAGTCTCTTTACAATTATTTCATTAATGGAAATGAAGTATTTATGTATTTCTCTGTTTCTGGCAAGTTTCATGAGTATTTCATTGAATTTCTTTTTCTTTCATTTTGTTCCACTCCTAAATCTGGATCAGTGGTATCAGAGAAGGCTTCTCTTGATCATTTTTTAGTGCATGTCCCTRAAGAGGTCCGAGTATAGCCAGTTGGGTCTCRAGTTTTTCTCTCTTGAGTACAATCACACTCACAAACCCAAGAAACCCTCGATGGCAGAAGAAAAGAAAGACAACAAAGTAGAAGATTCTATTAACATGTTGCTTGAGCAATCTCTCRCGCAACAGAGGGATGAAATGATGGAGAATTTTKCACACATTCTTCAATGCCTGCTGATAGCAATAGGCGCTGATAGCAATAGGCGCATCTTCATCGAATGGCCATTTTGGAGGAACCTCTCCCTTCAAGCTACAAGTTAGTTTTGATATTCCCATATTTGAAGGTCAGATAGATGTGGATGCCTTAGAAAAGGGTTAAATATATTAGAAGGTTATTTCTATGTTCAAAAACATTTCGACAGGGAAACGGTCACCTTCGCACTCCTCAAGGCTCTCCCCTTTGTCAAACATTGGTGGGAAAGTTATTGGGATCAAAATTCCATAAAGGAATCTGGAATATATGGGGTCGAGCCAACGTCGAATTGTTTTGTGGATGTGGTCAAAGAACAGTACTATCTCGTTGATAACTATGAAGACTAGTACATGAGATGGACCACATTGTGATAAGAGAAGAGACAAATAGTGTCGGAGTTCATAAATACTTTCCATACCTTTTTCACCAAGATGGGTATCAAGGACTCCAAGCGGCATCTGGTTCTGAAATACCGTGGGGCTCTGCATAGGCACATCCAAACCGAAATGGATTTCCTAAACATCTCTTCATTAGGAGTTGCCTATCGATATGTTGTCAAGATGGAGTAGAAATTTAGGGACCAGAACAAATGGGAATTTGGGTCTGCAAANTAGTACATGAGATGGACCACATTGTGATAAGAGAAGAGACAAATAGTGTCGGAGTTCATAAATACTTTCCATACCTTTTTCACCAAGATGGGTATCAAGGACTCCAAGCGGCATCTGGTTCTAAAATACCGTGGGGCTCTGCATAGGCACATCCAAACCGAAATGGATTTCCTAAACATCTCTTCATTAGGAGTTGCCTATCGATATGTTGTCAAGATGGAGTAGAAATTTAGGGACCAGAACAAATGGGAATTTGGGTCTGCAAATATGCAAAAACTAAAGCATGGTAAAGATGGCCCTAACCAACATCCTCTAGATAGCTAGTCCAAGTCACATGACAAAAATGGTAAAGGAAAGACGAAGAATGACACTGGGAAGTGGTGTGACTTCCACAAAATCCCCTGGCACAACATCGATGAATGTCTCTTGAAATAGTCATTGGTGGTCGAGGTCAAAGACACGAAGCCAAACCCTGATTCGAAATCCCATCCAGAAAATATTGAAAACAGACAGATCATTGATGCAGACCCACTGCCACTGTCACGACTGCAACAATTCAACCAGAGGAATCAATAGATCCTAAAGAGGGGGAGTGTCTCTTCCATTCACATATGTGCGTGAAGGGGACCCCATTACAGTTCATTGTTGATAATGACATCTAGAAGAACCTCATCTCAGCTAAGGCTACCAAACAGTTGGGGTTGTCAACAACACCACACCTGCGGCCATACAACATCGGATGGATTCACTAGGGATGATATCTTCGTTTCAGCCAGCAGTGTCATCTGTCCTATGGAATCCAACCCATCAAGGATGAGGTAGTGTGTGATGTTTCCCCTCTTGATGTTTTTGATGTGGTTTTGGGCCAACCATATATGTGGAGACACCATGTTGTCTATGAGTCTATACCCCGTAGTGTCATTATTACTCTAGGAGGTCATCTCTATCGGATACCAGAGGTAGTTCCGACTACTGCTCCACCAAAACAGTGCCACAAGGTAATCTCTCATACTACAAAATTCATCCTCTTCACAGTCTTTTCAAAGGATGCACAAAAGACCGCTAGAACCACTGCAACCTCAATACCTTTTATCCAACAAAAACAGATTGTCAAAGAGAAAGAAGATATTTTTTTTTCACCTACAATGGTTTCTACACAATGCCTCATCCAACCCAGAGACAACAGGTTGGTAGAACAGATTCAAACCCTCCAGCCATAGGGTTGTGACAGTCTTCCACAAGCTAAGAAGCACAACTTCTCCAACAAGGCACACAACTCACCAAGATTTAGATTCATAAAATGCTTTCCCCTCTTCCCTGAGCACTCAACGCAATGGAGACCATTTCTTCCTAAGGGGGGAGGATTGATCCAGGTGAATATTTGTGGCCACCCACCTATTCCAACTTGCTCCTTTTGTCATTTTTTAGTTCAACATGTTCTTTTGTACTTCTTTGTAATTGATGGTTGTACCCTTCCGGGGTTATCTAAAGCCCTACACATATTCCAGGCAGATACTGGTGGCCTCCCACCTAATCCAACTGGCTTATTTTTTATGTATTCATGTCATCACATCTTGTTGTACTTCCAGGGCCATTTTGGGGCCCTAAACAGTGTTATTTTGGCGTGCCACAGTCAAACTGTAGACAGAGTAAGAGTTTGACAGCATAATGTGTAGTTCTCTAAAAGACCTTTCCAACAGGCTATCACATGCCTGAAACGAAGATCGTATGCAAAACTTACGACCCTGGGAAGTTAATGTACTAACTTACCCATACAGGGCCCACATGAATTTCGGCGTTTCATATCCTAGGGTTAGGTTTTTGGATGTCTAGGGTTTTGTCATTCCTGTTTAACATAAAAATTCCTTTAGAACCTCATTGTAAGGACCTTCTTGTGAATGAATGTAGCCATCACATCTCCTCTCAGAGATAAAGCTACCACCATTCTAGCAAGTCTTGCACTCTGTATTTTTACATTCTCTTTACAATTCTTTCATTAATAGAAATCAAGTATTGTTGTATTTCTCTGTTTCTGGTAAGTTTCATGAGTATTTCATTTTAATTTCTCTGCTTTCATTTTGTTCCACTCCTAAATACGGATCATAGATCTTGATATGTAAGAGTTTATTCATCTCCTCCTCTTCCTTGGGATGAAGGATAGTTAGGTTCACCTCCTTATACATTGGCATGCAAACAATATTTTCACCGACATCTAAATTTCTCTCTACATGTTTGTAAATTCACGGTGAGCATGTTCTTCTTCTTGGACTCCTTATTGCGGTGATTTGGATTTATCTCTAGATGTAGCCTCTAACACTTATATTCTATATGGCCATGGATATTAAAATGGTTATAGTGATTTCTTGGATCCATACACTATATGTAGTGATTATTATGTTATTTCCCTTTCCTTTCCATTTCTTCTTTTCCTCCTTAGAATAGCCTCGTTGATCTATCTACTTGGAACCATTTGGTTGTCATTTCTTCTTGTCCATCTCCAGACATTTTCCTTTCACACAAGCCTCATCAATGGTCTTAGTTTTACAAAGAATCACTTTCCTTCTTAAATGACTATGGAGACTTCCTAGATACTTGAGTACATCTGGAGTATTAGTACAACTTAATGGATTATTTTCTAAACTCAATGTTGTAATCTTTTCAACTTTTTCCTTACCTTTTTCCAAAATTAATGCTAACAATTTGATTGGTTCTCTTCGCACCCAATAGGGAAAATATAGTATTAAATCAGGGTTTTAAACATTTCCTATTTAGTTACTAGAGTATCACCCTTAAGTTTAAGAGTCTGAGTGTTCTTTCCCACCAATTTTAGGCATGCCCCTCTAACTTTAGTCAAGAAAATGATATATTTCCATCTTCCATTATGTTGCAAACACTGAAATGCATTTCTAATTATTGTAGCCATTGATTCAACTTGACAAATTGTATCTCACCTTTCCTTGATAGGGTTTGATGTCCACTTTCACTTCTTCTTTGAACAAAAAGTGGGACGATTTGATGTTGGAACTTAGTTTCACTTTATCCAGCCCTTTTGTGTCTCCTATGGTTCTTCTTTGTCTTCATATTTGTTATTAGAGATAATGTCAAAGTTAGAGCTAATAAACTTTCTAGAAGGTCCAAACTCACTCTCTAGATATACCATTGATATTTCCATGTTGCAAGAGATGCTAGAGACTTGTTCTTCCATATTTTTTAATCTCTCATCCAATTGATCCTTTCAATTGTAACTATACTCATCTACTATGGCTAGGGTTTGAGATTTGTTCCTTTAAGCCAATTTCTAGATCTTGCAATGTCCCACAAAAACCCCAAAGAAAATTCTATTGATACCAATATGATTTGTAAACAACTGTGGATATTCCACTAGAACATTTCATCACAACATATCTTATAGGTTCTACAAAAAATATGAGGTTATCCTCTATTATACAATTCTTATTTATTATTATAATTTAATATTACAAGCATAGAACTCTAATTATTGAAATAAACTATGAATGCAATAAAAGATTCTAAAACAATAAATATCACACCATCCACACAATGAACACAAGATTTGTACATTGGGAAACCCGATATGGGAAAACCTAACTAGAAGGTTAATACTATGACATGTTCTTTCCTTCTTAGATATAAATTGCAAATGCAAATAAATATGGACACACTATGGAGTCACAATAGACACTATGGCTTGAATGGATGCTTCAAGATCTTCTACTTCCTTTGTCTTACTCACGATATCCCAGTCCTTTTCTATGCTCAACTATGAAACAACGATTCATTACAATAGGAACATAACCCTTTCTTTTCATAATGGTCACATATTTAATATTTTCCCATAACTATCTAAGGTTAGGGTTAGGGATTTTCATGCCTCAACCCTTAATTAGGGTTAAGGTTTTGGGCCATCTAAAATATTCTTGAAAGTACACACATGAATAGCTCCAAACGTGTGAGTAATCAGAGCTAATGTGGCATACACTCTACTCTATGGTGGTCAAAGCATAGGCCAACTTATGAGAGGCATAAATTCCTCACATGGAAATTGATTGAGATGATATTTTCTTCATTTGAAATACCTTGACAAGTATAATAGGGTCACAAGGATGAGAATTTTGCAAAGTTTTGACCCTAAAAACAATCATTTAATTCCTTAAACAAACTCCAAATCACCAAAATAGGACTTGCTCCTAAGCTGGTCCTTCAAGTCCATGACTCCAATTTTTATACTCAAAAAGTACTAGAATTGATGAAAATTATATAATGATGGTACACAATGTAAAATAGATGGCATTGAATTTGTGTGACTAACCTAACAAGAACATTAAGAGAGGCCCACAATATCAATTACATCACAGAGGAAGCCATCCCAAGAACTTGACCCCAAGATCTCCTGCTTGTAATTCACAAAATTCAACCACTCAAGCTAATCCATCGGGCTAGATTTTGCATCACTAATGTAACTATTCTTCTTGTAAAAAGTATTGATGACCTTGCCAAGAAACTTAAAGTCCCCCAACATTTTTGCAAAAGTTATAAATTTATCATTAATATTGTTAAAACAAAGACTATGATAATTAAATCTGAGAAAATAATTTATCCTGTTATTTATATGTTCACAACATTCTTGAAAATGTGATCTTAGTACTTGGGCATCAATTTCAATTGACATTTAAACTGGAACCATGAAATTGGCATGAGAATGATTACTTATCATTTTGAAACAAAACTATGTATAAAATTTTGAAACGTCCAAATTTTCTAGTGGACACTCCACTCATCAACAAGGACAAATAAATATGAAATATAATAGAAAAGAGTTAAAAATTAAGATTAATCATTGTGGAAAAAAGAGTTGCAACCCATTGTGAAAAAAGATTAAAATAATAAAGGAGTAGTTGGAAATAAAATCTATTTAATGTTAATGTTAAGTTGGAATTAAAGTTTAAGAAATATAATTTGTTAAGTTTGTATTTCCAATAAACTAAAAAAGATGGCTGAAAATAAAGAGACCGATAAGAAAGAAGTAAAAATGCTAAAAGTAAAAGAATAACCCTAGAGCAAGGGATAAAAGAGAAAAATTAAACCAAGAAATAAAAAGGAAAGAAGAAAATAAATGATAATAATAAATAAGAGCAAGCTCAGTGGATTATGGGGCGTCATTGAATGTCATGGCCCAAAATAAATAAATAAAAACAAGGATAAATTCTACCTTATTGTTTTTAATATGAGAAGTAGCCAATGCATGATACAAAGACATTAGGATAGAGATTGTGAGCCTTGGCTTAGTTATTGGAAGATAAAAAAAATGAAACTAAATTAAATTAAATTGATAATATTTATAATATTAATTTTCCATTTCTATGACATGTAAAGAATAAAGGCAATGAAATCATTAATAAGATGTACTTGAAATTTTACAAAGGTAGTATATTTTTTAATTTGGTTGATTAAAACTATTTTCTCAACATTATGAGCTTTAAAAACAAAATGAATATTGAGAATTTTCATACTAGATGATTGGACTATCTCATATACAAGTTAAAATGAAAAAAATTGTAAATTTATAATATGAAGAAGGTTTAGCTTTTTCTTTTAATTGATTACAAAAATATAAAAATAATATTTTAAAGAATATTTATTCAAATTTATTTTATATTGGTTAATAAAGAAGAATAAATAACAATATTATATTGTTTAATCCTAATATTTTTAATTTAATTAAAATGTATTTTTTTTTATAATTTTTTTTTATATTAAATTTAAATGTTAAAAATGTTTATTTATTTTTATTTTTTATTTCTATATATAATTTTTTATGTTAAAAAATGTTAGTTTATTTTTATTTTTTATTTATAAATAATTATTTTATATTAATTAAAATGTTAAAAAATGCTAATTTATTTTTATTTATTATTTAGAAATATAATTTTTTATAAAAAAATGTGAGGAAAGATTTATACCATTAAAATTTCAATTTATATATATATTTAATTAATATGATTATTATTTTATTATATTTATATTATTTTTAATAAGTAAATAAATTTATTTTATTTTTATGGAAATTTATTTTTAAATTAAATAGAAATTTCGATTAATTTATAATCTGTTTTCTTAAATTAAATAAAAATTTGCTTAATTCATAATCACGCTTAATTTTAAAAACTTGTCTCATAAAACTTCTCAATAAATAAATAGTTTTAAAAAGTTTAAATAATTAAAAAAATATAGAAAGATGGATTTTTTTTTCAATGTCTAAATAATTAAAAAACATAAATAATTAAAAAACATAAAAAGATGGAATTTTTTTAATAAATAAATAGTTTTAAAAAGTTTAAATAATTAAATAATTAAAAAAATATAGAAAGATGGAATTTTTTTTCAAAGTCTAAATAATTAAAAAAAACATAAAAAGATGGAATTTTTTTAATTGATACTAAAAATCTAAATAATTCAAAAACATAAAAAGATGGAATTTTTTTTCTAAATAAATGAAAAAGATATATTTTTTTTACTTAATAGCAGAAGAGTTTTCCACAAA